>PVJH01017852.1:0-46773 GCA_004026705.1 Nesogale talazaci
CTTCTATCCTGGTGGAAAGAGCAGCTGGTGGTTTTGAACAGCTGACCTTGCAATTAGCAACCTGACACCTCGTTACTACACCACCAGGGCTACATCTTCTCCTCTGGGCAGGGCCCAATGTCCTCAGGACTGGGGGTGGATAGGGGGCAGAAGCCTGGCGCCTGGGGAGAATGGAATGGAAGTCCTGTGCGGGAGACCATGACCCCACTGCACGCCAGAGAAAACTGCAGCTACGGGACCCCAGACCAGGGTCACAGAGACCCCCCAGTGGTGGGAGCGGCGGGCCATGTGGTGCGGGCCACTTTGCTGAGGACAAGCATCAGAACAAATACAAAGGCAGGGAGAGCAGGCTTCTGGGACCCCCGAGAGCCCCAGAAAGTGTCAGTCTAGCTCCAGCTGTGTCCTTGGAAAACCTACTGACTGCAGCCAGCGGCCCGTCTCCTCACCCATCAAATAGGGACGGAGGACGAGATCTGAGACCTTTGACACAATTTGGCAGCAGAATGCTTTTTTTCAAATAACAAGGACTAATTAGTAGCTAACATTTACTGAGCACTTACCACACACCACGCTTGGTAGTAAATGTTTTATGCACATGACTCTGCATTCGATCCCCACCAGCACCCTAGGAGAAGGGGCTCCTATTCTCCCCACTTTACAGATGAAGAAAACCAACCAAGGCTCCCAGAGGACAGACGGCCAACTGGCCTACAGGGAGGGAGCAAGAAGCCAGAGGCAGCTTCAAACATTCCGTGGGGAAATCCGGTGATCTTTTCATCTTATTTTCCCACAATCTCCACAATCTCTGTGGAGGCCTCTGGTAAACCACCATCGAAACTCAAGCCCATGTCCATCTCCAGCGAAGACTGTTCTCCCTACACCATGTACCGTTCCCCCCCCACCACACTGTGAGGCCCCAGACAGAGAGGCACATGGGACAGGGGCCCAATGCACTCTGAAGCTGCACACTTCAGCCAGAAGCCCCGGGCTGGCACACAGGGTTGATAAGCCAGCCCTCACCTGCCAGTGGAAAGGCTGGGCGCACACAGAGGTGCCAGGGCAGGCTGGCATGGTGCCCCCCGCCCCCAGCAGCACTCCCATCGAATCTGCAGGGAAGTGGCCCCTCAGGCCCCTGTCCTCCGCACTGACCCTCCTTCCTGAAGACCTGGAAGGTGCTGCTGAGGTAGGACCACCAAGAGGAACATGCTGTGGGTGATATTTTGTGGGGTGGCTGCTAAGCTGGGATGGCTGCCCTGGGGGCGGGCTTGAGGGCTCCCTCCACTTAGCGCAGTTGATCTGACCGCGCATCTGCCTCAAGCGAATGCACAGGCCATGTCCCTTTGGAGGGTTCTTGGGTCTCTACTCCCAAAGAGTAGACACTAACCCCCTGGTAATAATAGCAAAGACTGTCACTGCATGGCAGGTACTATCTGAGCGTCCTGCACATGTGCCTCATGGCAGCTCTACATGGTGGGGAGTCTGACTAGGCTCATCCCTGGCAAATGAGGAGCAGGAGCAGAGGGTCTGACAGCACTAGCCCAAGGTCGAGTGAGTCCTAAGCAGGGGGACTGGGATTGAAGCGCAAACGGTGGCGCTGGAGGTTAGGTTTATAAACGATTCTACCTAAGTTCGCTGGGGATACAGGGTGTCCTTCCAAACCCATGAGGATCGAGGCTTCAAAGCATCTCACCCCATCACTGGAGCTTGAGCGACATCTGTGATCAATCACAGGAACCACGAGCTGGCAGTGAGCTCAGACATCCTTGAGTGATTTGTTCCAGGTGGCAGACTGGTGTTAGGGGGAACCCAGAATGCACCTGTCCGACACCACTGACCTGAACAAGAAAGGCAGATGGCTAGGCTTCTTGGTGGCCACCACTAGGGAGGTGGCCGGACCTGGGGACTCACCCCAGTCTATAACCATGAGCTCAAACACCCTCAGGGTGGAGCCCCATTGGGGGAGGGAACCCAGCGGGCTGGCTGACCTGCGAGGTGCAGGTCACTACCAAATGGCCCCATCCCAGATGCATGGAGACAGGGTAGGAGAGGCGCCAGCCAGGGCGGGTGGGGAAAGAAGTCAGCCCTGGGCACACCTCCCTGATATAACTTTGAACCCCAGAGCCCACATCTGCTAGTTGGCTTCTCCCCTTTTGTCCAAACTTCCCTCCTCAAGAAAACCTTAATCAAGCTCATTTGAATTTCAAATGACCTCTTCCCTCTCCCTACCCCCCCACCCCAACAGGCTTTGAGGCAGGGATATGAAAATTCACCCTGCCTTATGGAAATCATTGCCCTATGCAAATTAGGTGCTGAGACCCCATCGTCATAGCAACCGCCCGGTTTGGTTTGGACTCCCTCTCCTTCCAGCACTTCCTCGGGCTCTCCTTAGGAGGGCAGGAGGTAGGAGGGGAAGGCTGAAAGACAGAGCCCCCACGACTCTGCAGTAGGGAGCAGAGGACAGATGCGGCGCCCCTAGTGGCAGGCCAGGCCGCCTGAACAAGCTCCTCTTGCAGACCAGGGCTGGGCTGTCCCAGGGACAGCCAAAGTGGTGAGGGGGTCAAAGGTCAGAGCCTGGGGACCACCGGGACGCCCCTCTGGGTGGCCGCTGGAGAGGAGAGACAAGGGGCTTTGCTGGTGCCAGTTGTAGGAGATTAAAAGCCCTACATGGAGCCTGTATGTAAAGTGCCATGCAAATTAGCCCCTATTAACTTTTGAGTCAACAGCTTTTGGGAGATGCCTGCAGCTGTTTCCCATGCTGGGGCTTGGCCCCCAGGCTCGCCCTCCGGAGTGTCTCATCCCAGGAGCACCCAGCAAAAGGCACAGAGGGGTCAGTGGGAACTTGGAACCCAGGCTGCACAGAGCCTCTCCAGTTCCAGTGAGGAGGCCGGGGTCCACAGCTGAAGGGGCCGCATGCAGGGGGCCTCTCATGTACTCAGAATATCCTCACCTCAAACTAAAGGCGGTAGGGGCTGGAGTCAGGGTGTGAAAGGGGTGTCCCCCACCCCTCATGCCTGAGGCTGCTGTTCCCTCTTCAGCAACGCTTTCTAGGGAGAGGTCTTCCCAGGTCCAGTGCTGCCACAGGGAAGCGGTTCAACTCATCCACTACCAACACTCACTGGAACTTCGGCTTCCCCTGCGCCCTGGCCCTCCTCCTGCACCTGCCTCGGGGAGCTCACAATCTGCCCTAGGAAGGCAGCACATCCAGCCAGAAGGCCTGAGGTGGGCTTGGTCTGAGTTTGAAGTGGGCTGTCTGCCTGTATGCACTCATTTGTGGCAGGGTGCCCGGGTGGCTGTGGGCTGCTCCAGAAGCCCCTTGAGACTGGCTCAGTTCTCACTCAATTCTTTCCCATGCCCTGCAGTTTCCGCGTGCTCCCTGCTATCTCTCCAGGAGAGTGGGCCCAGGAGACTGAAGGCCTTTGCTCAGAGGTTAGGGGGCCTGAAGGTGGGTGTGGGCTCAGTGAAGGCATAAGACCCAGAAAGTTGTAATGGCCTCAATCTTGGGTCCCTTGTTAGCACCCAGTCTAGGTTGTGTGTGTGTGTGTGTGTGTGTGTGTGTGTGTGTGTTGGGGTGATGGGGGTGGTGTGGCGGAGGGCAGCAGTCCAGCCCTGCCAGTGAAGGGCAGACTGGACCTACCATCACTGTACTCCATAATCGACTCCCCTCCCCACTAAACAAAATCCCCAATCATGATTGAGCAGACTGCAGCTCCTCGACAGACTATGCAGGGTTTCTTTACAGGCAGCCTCATCTTCCTCCCCTTGTCCGGGGCCAAGTGGCTCACTGGGTTCTTCTCGCTGAGCTCAGCGGAGCCCTGTTGGGTGTTTGGAAGTGGTGGGGTGCACCTTGTCCCGCACACGGGCAGCACATCCTGGTCGGTGACAAACTGGAAATAAAAATGACCGGTCCTTTCCCACAGGCTGACAACTGGTGAGTTCACTGAGGCTTCGGGTGCCTACTCACCAGCTTCTTCCTGCTTCTCAGGCTGCAGAGAGAGGGGGCCAGGTTCTTCTGGGTAGCGCGGAGGGCAGCAGGGGCCTGTTTTTGTAGAGAGGCCCCCGAGGGAGGGGAGTGGCTTGGAGCAAAGCTGGCCAGTGATTCTACCGCCCGCCTGCCCCGTGGGCCTGAGGATCCACAAATGTGAACTTGTCTTTGAGGTGTAAGGCACAGCCCTGCTGCGAACTGTTTCGGGGCTGTTTTATCTCCTGAAGGTTCTTTGGAGACTGAGAGAGGATTCTTGATACGGCGCTTCACTTGTCTGGCATTCCTGGCTAGGACGACCTGCCAACCTCCTGTGGACCAGGGAGCTCTGGGGATGTACTGGCCACTCACTGCGCTGCAAACTGGGCTTCTACCCATTGAGGCGGCAGTTCAAAACCACCCGTCGTTCCTCAGGAGAGAGATGAGGCTTTTGACCCCTGTACAGAGTGATGGTCTCAGAAACCCCCGGGGACAGTTCTACCCTGTCCTCTAGGGTCCCTGTGGTTCTGAGTTTGACTCCCCTGTGGGCTAGGCGTTGGGTTGCCGAGCACAGGGCCTGTGGTTCTAACCCCAAAGCTGTGCCCCCGGGAGAGAGAGGAAGCTGCCTGCTCCTGTCCAGTGTGACTGTCTCAGAGTCAGGGGCAGGGTCCCTGTGAATCTGAATGGACTCGGGCGCAGGGGGCTTGTTTTCAGCCTCAGGATCACAAAGACTCCCCAGGAGGCAGCAACTGTTGCACTCACCGGCTCAGCTAAACATTGGCAGTTCAAAGGCATCCTTGGGGCCCAGGAAAGAGAGGCCTGGCTTTGATTCAGATGACCCAAACCCATGCGGCCAGATCGGTTCTGACTCATGGTGACCCCACAGGACAGCACAGAACCGCTCCCATCTGGTTTGATCTTTACACAGGTACAACAGGCACTTTTTCTCCCCTGAAGCGGCTGGCGGGGTCAGACTGAGGGCTTTCCAGTCACCCCCGGGATGCACAGCCTCCTTTGCAGAGTCTAGCCCAGAAAACACTGGGTGGAAAAGCTATTCTGTAACGCAGGAATCTGCAGCATGGATTTGGAACCATGCTCGATGGTGACTCGAGACAATCTTCCTGCCACAGAAGCCGGAACAGGTGTGCTGGGAGCCACCTTGGTTTAAGAAGACCAGAACTAGAGATGATGGGCTTAATGGGATAGCATGAGTCTTAGAGGAGACATTGGAAAGGACTTCCAGGCACTGAAGACCGTGCCTTCCAAGAACAGGTGGCCAGAAGGAAAAGTTAGTTTCGCTTATGGGTGGAATCAAGAAAAAAAATCAAAAGAGCAGCCTCTCTCAGGTGCCAGGGGTGATTTTGAACCTTCTCCAAAGGGAGAGAGAGGGATAGACACAACGTCTACTGCAAACCCTCTTGGGAATTCGTAGCAGGCCCGCTCAGCATTTAGAGGGCAGAGGGGTAAGACAGAGGGGCGGGACCGAAGCCACCCAGCCTTGAGCCTCCTAGTCCACCTCCTAGTGAGGTCCCTGCCCCGCTCCCCTCCCTGAATCAAGATGAAGCAGCTCAAGGCCAGAGCCAAGGTGGGCTTGCTCCTCACCTCAGTCCTGGCCCTGGATATTTCCAAGAGTGCCGAGTAATCGATTGTGTGTACATGGCGATGTACACGTCTCAGAGGATTCCCCATTCCTTCTATTGATCATTAAGAGGGAGGGCGTCTGTGCACGGTACATGGGTCTCATTCAGGAGGGTTGGTTCCCTCAAATGTCTGCTTGTCCCCAAGTACTTCCTGCATTTCTCCCATCCTCGCTGTCATTGAAAGAGCAGTTTAATTTCAGTAACTATTTGGGTTGGAGGCCACCCTCATTTTTAAAAGCCTTTTGCCTGTTCAGCTCAGAATTTCAACTCTGTGCGGTGGAGAGGTGGTTTCTTTGTCCTCCGCTTGAGGACTCAGTAGGGTGGACAGGGAGAGATCCTGAACTGCACTGATTGAAAGCTGGGGGAATTCTTTACCCTGGGTCCAGTACACAATCCTTCTTGCTCCATGCTCCTGTGCCTCAGTGGTTCTCCCCCAGAAAACCAAGCCTATTTCCCCCAAAAGCCATGCATATGGTCCACAGGGTCAAATGGCCAGGCTTTCTGCAAAGGATCGCCAAAGGACTTGTGCTTTAGTGGGCCTGGAGGGGAGCTCAGTCAGCTGTGAGTAGTAGCTTCTCAGAGGGGAGGAAGCAGCTGCACTGGCAAGGACAGGACCCTGACAAAGTTAGGGCTCCTCCCTCATCTTAATTTTTTGTTTCTCTTGTGTCCCCCTCATTGCTGTGGGGTTGCTAGGTTCCTGCTGCGCTGGTTCAGCCAGGTTCAGGGGGAGGTGAGAAGAGGGAGGGTCACACCCCAGGAGGGAACCAGGTGGCCCAGACCAACTGCTCTCCCCCTATAAGCACAAGCACATGCCCACCCCAGACAGGCCTCTGCCACTTGCCCTTGCCACTCTCTGCAACCTAGGGAGATGCCCCCATGCCAAAACTCTGTCCCTCCAGGTCCCCAATCTTCCCTCTACTGTCTTCAGGTTAGACCAAAAACTCCCTAGAAAGACCAGGATTATTACTGTCCTTTGTTAGATCTGGAGCCTCCAGCTCAGCAGCCTTTTTCCCATGGCCAGTCTGCCTTTCTGAGCCTGCGGAGTGTGACCACAGGGGGCCCACTCAGACTGGCTGTAAAGGGCTATTGTGATCAGTGAAGTGCTGGAGAGCTGTCTCCTGAGTCTCTCAGCATGACTTCTGTGCTGCAGGGAAAGCTCCCAGGGACAGGAGACTGGGGCAGGGACTGCCCGCTGGGTCCGCCAGAAGGGAGATGATGGCCAAGAGAAATGCTGGAGGGGAACCAGAGAGAGAGAGAGAGAGAGAGAGAGAGAGAGAGAGAGAGAGAGAGAGAAGTGGGGAGGTCTAGGAGATATGGCGGTGTGGGGGTTATGGGGTAGGTTACAATCCATGTGGTCGACTCTGTGGGCTCTCTTCTCCGGTAAACACAATCTCACAAATCCATGGGGGTTGCTATGGGACGCGATGGCAGCGAGTTTGGTTTTTTCGAGGGGACATGGGGCAGAGATGGAAACAGACGGGAGAGACTTTTGAAAAGCAGGCTGCTGCACACAGCCCTTAAGATCACACCGTTACAGATTACCTAGCTGTCCCCTCCAGGGATGGAAAGACAGGGCCATGTGGAGAGATGACATGCCCCATAAGATGAGTGAGTGAAAGGCAGAACTCCGACGAGGGCCTGTGGAGTCAGACAGGCCTGTGTTGGGTCCCTGGTTCTCTGCAGTGTGAGGAATGCTCTGAGCCACAATGTCCTTGGTGATACAAAAGGGCTCTCCATGCCTCTGGTGTAGAGGGTTCTTATAGCAAGTGAGAGGGAGGACGCATCTAAGTGTGTGCAGTGGTTGCATAATCTGCTGTCAACTTGAGACTATTAAAAGTGAAGAGGTCACAGCCTGATGACCTCATTGGAGGCATGACCTTCCTGTTGACAAAACACATGGAGCTATGCTGGAGTCCTGGAGCTGAAGGAGCAACATGGAAACCCTTGCCAGTGTTGATAAGATTCCCCCGCCACTGAATCCACAAGACTTTCCACCCACAGCCTGTGATCTTTCCTCCTGCATTCGACATCATTGCATGTGCTGCGTGAATTTGAAGAATTTATAGGGACATACGGACTAATATCAGATTTGTGGACTTAACCTGGACAGGGCTGGGAAGTTTTCTCAATATTCAATTGCTCTTGTATCTAAAATTCTCTCTCTCTTTTTTTTTTAGGCATCACTGCCCTCAGGTGGTGGGAGTAGGAGGCTCAACCTTTGCTCCTGGGAGCTGGAATTGAACTTCCAACCCAGTGGGCCGCAGTCCCGCGCACAACCACTATGCCACCGGGGCTCAGCCTAAAATTCTCTCTTATACACATGTAAACATCTATGAACGTGTTTCTCTAGTCAACCCGGACTAACACAGTCTGTCTCTAGATACTGGCTACCAGGAAGAGATTCTGTAAATGTCAGTGGTCTGTCCCTTCTTCCTTCCACCATTTTTACCCACCCCTTTTGTGAGCCCACAATGGGACCGGTGTGGTCAAAAATCTCCGGAGAGCTGCATCAAGACTTGAGAAAATCCAGTTGCTGTGGAGTTGACATGACTTCCCAGAGAACCCATGAGGGTCCCAGGAGTGCTGGGGTTGAGTTTTCAGCAGCTAGTTTGGGGGAATAGCCAAGGACCTTCACTTTTTGCACAAGGACTCCACATCAGCACTCCAAACCCACTGCCACCGAGTTGGGTGTGACCCACAGCAGGGCTAGATAAGGTTTCCACAGCTCTCACTTTTTAACAGAACAGACAGCCTCCTCTTTCTCCAGAGGATTGGCTGGTAGGTTTGGACTGTCAACCTTGTGGATGGCAGCCCAATGTTGATGTGACTGTGCCACCGGGGGTCGTTCATCAGCATGTCCAAACTCAAGCTCACGGCCACCGAATCAATCCCAACTCCCACTGACGCTAAGGGTTTCAGAGATTACAATTCTACCCCTCTTAGGGGCCGTCGTCACTCACAGATGGAAAGGCATCAAGAAGGCAACATTGTTGTCTGCCTTGAGAATGAAGGAGAAGTGGCAGGTGAGTGGGCAGAAGGTTACACAGAAAAGTTGACAGCTAAGAAATCTAGAAACAGGTGACTGGGGGCTAGAAACAGTCCTCTGGGGGCTGTGGAAAGAACCCTGGACTGGCAGTCAGGGCTAGAAGCCGGTCCCTAGCGCTGTCACAGAGACAGGTGTGGCCCGAGGGCTTGGGTAGCTTCTTTTCCACTCACTCCCTCGTAGCCATCAAGTTGGGTCCAGCTCACAGTGACCTGATAGCACAGGGTAGAACTGCCCCTGTGGGTTTCTGAACAGACATACACAGTCTCATCTGTCTCCCTGGAAGCAGCTGGTGGTTTTGAACAGTCCACCATGTAACTAAGCCACCAGGGCTCCTGGGCTTCGAAACACACACACACACACACACACACACACACACACACACACACACGAAGGATGAGCTGCCCTGCCAGGTCTCTATGGACCATGAGCCATGTATCTGGGCAGGAGAATGGCCTCCTTCATCCTTCTGGGCCCGATGGATGGGGAAATCCACTTCTTTTTCTCAGCCCCCACCGCTTGAGCCCCTGGGGGATTTTACACAATACAGAAGGAACTCTTAGGGAACTGGGGCTTTCTAGGTTGTCTTTGTTTATGGTTCCTTTAAAAGCCAAAGACAAACTACCCCATAATTCACGCGGCTGGGAAGGTGAATGTGCCTTTTAAAGCTCCAAAGGAAGCCATTAAACCATGTTGGTAACTATCGTGACTCATAATAAGCTTTCCTCTGTTTAAAAAAAAATGAGTCAGAACGACTTTCCAGGAAGTTTGGTTACTTTAATTAGCTACACCCCCCTTGCCCCTAAAAAGCGCACAGCAATTTATAAGTTTGGTTACTTTAATTAGCGCCCTCTTTTTTCTTGTCCTTGGAAGTGTACATACATCATCGAGCACCTGTGCTATAAGACAGCCCTGGAGTGAGAGAACGGGGCCTCGGGAGGATTCTGACAGCTCAGACCCTACTGCCCCGTGGGCTCTAGGAAGAACCCGTCCCCAGGGGTGAGTGGAGTACAATCGACCTTCAGGGTAACTTACTGGGTCTCAGGGAAAGGACCCTCCCGTTCGCTGTGACCTCTGTGTATCTCAACATCTCAGAATCTCAGGATGCAGTTGAAGTCTCTGCGTCGTGAGCACAGTGAAAGCACTCAATGCCACCTCAATATACTGGGTTTTCCAGCCTATTTTGGGTACCGTGGAAGAAAGACCTGGTAATCCACTTTTATAAACAGTCCCCCAAACCCTGAAGGAGCACAGTTTTACTCTGAAACTCATGACAGCCACCAAGAGTCATAGCTTCCATGCGTGAAGCACTATGGTAAGAACTTTAAATAGCATCTCATGTAATTCCCAAGCCCAGTTTCTGAAAACTCAATCCAAACCCACTGACATTAAGTCGATGCAGACGCACACTGGCTTTATAGGGTTGGGTAGCATCGCCCTTATGGGTTTCTGAGACTGTAACTCTTTACTGAGTGAAGGTCTTATTTCCCTCCTTTCCGGGGAGGGGGTGGGGGAGAAGAGGCTAGCTGGAGTAAGCCATGCAGCCCTGAGCACAGAAATCAGTAGCTCTGATCCTCACCTGTACTCTTCAAACACATCTGTCCTCGCTCTCATTGTATCTGGAAGTTGGTGCCCCGATGGAGAGAAATGGCTTATCTATGGATGTGGATCAAATTGTCAGTCATCCTGGGGAGATGGATTCCCAAAGGCCCAGCCTGAGTCAAGAGTTTCCATCCCTCCCACGTACTCCCACCGGCCCAGAGGGAACAAAGGTGACCATTTGCTCAGGTTGTCTGTGAACCTCTCTAACTCTGTCTAGGTCTGCACCCCTCCCTCTCCTGGCCTGCCTCGCAGCAGTCTGTGTGGCTCATGCCCGCTCTCAACACCGTCCCTGGAACCCAGAGCAAAGCCCTGGTCCTAGCTTTCAGCTGGGTCCCACAGACTCACCCGGGGCCACAAGACCCAGGTCAGCAGAGCTGGAGTCGTCTAGGGAAAAGTGCAGACGTGTTGCCCAGCACTCATCAGCTGAAGCAATTGTAAAGCCTCCCTGAGTTCCTGAGATTCTCTTCAGGAGAAGAGGTACTTTCCTATCTCTGCAGAAACATATCCAATTAAAAACAAACTGAGTACAATTGGCCACCCCGCCCCCTTCTCAGTCCACCTGCCCCTGGACACCAAGCAAAATGTACTCACTCCTCTCTTATCCATGAAGATGAGCAGGCTCCAAAGACCAGGTCGGTACCAACAAAAGAGGTGTTATGTGAAAATGGAGGGTGACTACATCATTGCATAATGGCCAAACTCCTGAGAATCATGGCTCAGCCAGGCTGAAACATGTCCTTCGTAACAACTCCGGGCAGCGTTACTGCCGCCTACCACTTCAGTTTTACTGCAGACATTCACAACTACCAGACATATGGCGTCAACACGCAAACTCATCAGAGTGTATATCAACTATTGTGAAAGTTGGGCAAAGAGACCGCCGATAACTGAGAGGTAGGTGTATAAAGACCACTGCTCTAGCTATATTGCTATCAGAGCAAGAAGATATGGCTTCAATATGAAATTGTGGAGCAGAAACATTTTTGGTGAATGTATGCCCCAGGGATCCCAAACTCCCAGCTACCCTGGACCTGATTCTGTCTTGTGGCCTGCAGAAGGGACCTAGCCGACTGCTACAGACATGGGAAAGCATGTGTAGCTCTGGGGGGCATTACTTCTCTTCACTGGGTTCTGTAATGATCCAGATGAAAGACTAATTGAGGTCTTGGTGGGGTGCTATTAAAGTTATTTGGTGGTGTTACAATTTACACTCATCTTTCTTTAAGTTCTTTTTAATTATATGGAGCTTTCAAAGCAAGGCCTGGTCAATGGCATTGAAAAGAGAGGCTTAGAAACTTTCTTCCCCCCAATTCTTTTCTGTCCCCTTTCTCGTCTTCTCCGGACACTTAGGCTTCCCTGTGGGGCCTCCCTGCCCTTCCACCAACCACACTTAGCAGGGAAATATCTGCACGTGGGCCTCTCTGGCCAGCCCACTGAGGAGAATGCCTGTCGCCCCCTAAAGACGGGTTCTGTCTTCTAATGTACAGCTGCGACAGGCAGTCACCATCCCATCACCTTGGTGTCTGAGTAGAACTTCCTCCACAGGACTTTCAAGGACTGATTTTTCAGAAGTAGATTGCCAGATCTTTCTTCCTCCGTGCTTCTGAGTGGGCTCAGACTGCCAGGACTTTTTCAGTAGCCCATGAGCACATCCATGGCTTAGAGGACTGGGGGCCTCTCTGTTGGTCAGAAACCGCTTGGAACGCAGCCTGTTTCTCGGGTGTCCGGCTGGTATGGCGGCGGCTCTCCCTCATCCATGTGGTCCTGTGCTGCGGCCTCTTTTGTCACCTCGTTCCAGAGGTTCTGTCCAACTGTAGATCAGTCTCTCCTGCTCAAAGGTTCCAGAGCTGTCACTGGTCCTTCTCGGGAATCCCCCTACTGGTCTGATTGGCTGAGCAAGTAAGAGGAGCCCCCTCACCTTTCCAACAACTCAGTACCACCCTACTTTCCTGTCCCCCAGGAGAGAAGTGCCTTACCTGTCTCCACCTGGCCCAGGGCACTGCGGGCATCCTCGGACTCCGCCACGTCCCCGCTCATCTTGATATCTGCAGGGAAATCACAACTGATTTTAATCACAGGTCACAGTTTTCCTTGCCATGACATATGTGGCTTTAACGAAACAGCAAAGATGAATGTGTAATTACAACAACCATCAGCCTTTCAAATGCCTGATTCCAGAACATACGACCATAAGAATATTCATGAGCGTGGGGCACGGCTCCCCTCCTCTCCATGCTGCCTCCACTCCCCTCTGCCTCCCCTTCCCCTTCCTGGGGTGCCCCTGCAGGTCACTCACCTTGGCATCTGTAGACAGGGCTCAGTTGGTAACAATTTAACAAGGGGAGGGGGGGTGGTAGGGGCAGTGGGGGAGGGGTAGGGGGGCTTCCCATTCCTAATCTTAATTGCCTTTGGGATCTGTGCAATTGTTTTATTTTCTAAAGCAGCCTAAGAAACATGACTGTAAATGACCTGTCACCTCCATAGTGCCTTCCCCTTTAGGTTGGCTCATCTTTTCCCCTCAGTTCCTAGTGCTGGTGCTAGGGTGTGGTGGGGGGAGCACGCAGGGGGCCCTGCCTGGGATCAACCCCCAGCTGCCAGGCTGCCCTCCTTAGAGACTCTGTCCCTGCTCCCAGCCCTTACCTTCTTCAGAGAGAAAGGGGTGTCAGGCATCATCCCCACCCCAGTCTGCACTCCCTCCTGGGGACCAGGAATACAGACACAGACTCAGAGCCCCAGTCCTGCTGCCTCCACCTGCTTCATTTCAGTGCATTAAACATTTACTGGCAGCAGAGAGCGCCACTACCTGCCAGGGCCCCAACTTCTCAAGGGTCAGCACAAAGAAGGAAAGAAGTAATTTTGAATTCCCTCTCTCAGGACTCCGTTCCTTATTAACTCACCCCAATACTGAATCTGTTAAAGACAGAAGAATATTTTATTCAAATCGTTGTGACCCCCCACCCCCACCCCCTTTACCCCCACCTTCTCCCAAGGGACATTTTAACTCTTTCAAAGCTGAGTCTTGGTGAGCTGATTTGCATACCTGACTCCCCAGCCAATCCCAGCTAAGCAAGCAACCTCAATTTGCATCAGGCAGTTGGCAGTCTGGTCGTCCAGGTCTGGGGATAATATGGACGCGGCGCCAGGGTGGACCCTGCTCTTCCTCTGGCTGTTGGGACCCTGGCGGGCCTGCTTTGGCAGAGGATGGCACTGTGGTCCATCAGAACCTGTCCTTTTCAGGACAGGTCCATCAGAACCTGGGAAGGACAGGTTCTGCACTTCCCGTCACTTTCCCTAGCCTTCCCTGAGGGTACCTGCACAACCAGGAGGTGGGCGCCCAGAGGCCCTCTGCCTGGCTAACCTATATCTGCAATGCTGAAGCTTCGTCCCACTCATGAGCACCAGCTGGGGAGGGAGGGCAGGGGAGCCTCAAAGCCAGATCTTCTCAGCAAGGCTCCCACCAGATGCTCCAGGAAGCACAGCCCAGCCTGCCCATGGGCTTTAACCTGCTGCAGCAGGACCAGGATTGAGGATGAGGTTTGGGGTCTGACAGACCTGGATTTAATTCCTAGGTCCTCACTGAATAGCTGCGGCCTCCTGGCAGCACCCTTGAGGCTTAGTCTTCCCCAGCGAGAAATGGGCACGGTGCTGCTGCCTTAGTGTCACGTAAGCAAGCCCTCTCCTCGCCACCACCCCCACCCCCGCCAATGTATTCCTACTCCGGGCAAATCTGTGTGTCAGGGTAGACTGTGGGTCTTCAAGGACTGATTTCTCAGAAGCCGCCACCTCTAGGTGGACTCACACTGCCCACCTTCAGGTTAGCAGCTGAGCGCTTGGCCATGGACGCCACCTAGGGACTGGTGAGTGCAACCACGTTCTTCAACTTCTGCCGACTAGAGGAAAAGTGCTCCCCAGACCAGAAGGGCTACCAGACAGTCAGCTGGAGAGGGTGGTCAGATTGTCTGCATTGATGTATGTGAGGCAAACACTTGCCGTTTAAGAACGGTCACTCTTGAGCCAAACTGTCGCTGTGTGCTTGTGACCCCAAGTCTCCTCCAACACCCCGCCCCTGCCTCACCTTCACATACACACAGCAGATACCTCAAGTGTCCTCTAAATCACCAAGGAGCCCTGGGGTGCTGTGGGTCACCCTTGTAGCTGTGAGGCCAGCACCGCAAGCCCAGTCGCTGTCCTGCGGGACAAAGCGGAGGCTGGCTGGTTCCTCAGCAACGCGCAGAGGCCCTTCTGCTCTGTCCCTCTGGGCGCCTCTGAGTCGGAATGGACCGACGTCATTGGTACCTGAGGAGGAGAGGGGTCGGAGAGGGGACTCTAACTGGCCAGGAGCAAGGCTGAACCAGGAGCTGCGCCTGCATGCAGGGCCAGGGCGAGGCCACCTCGGAACCCTCTCAAGGCCCATGGGATGCGAAGGCACCCAGAACCTGTTCCTGTTGGGTAGGAGGCTGAGGCTGATGGGTGCGACGAGCTCTTGGGTCTCAGCCTAAAACTGGGCTGACACCGAAACTCCCTGAGACGCTGTAACCCTTCATCTGGCGGACCACGCTTGCTGAGGTGAGTGAGAGAGGGGTGGGGTGGGGCCCGGCATCTGACTGTGCTCTTATCTCAGCTGGCGACCAAGTGGGCTCCATGCCATCCCTCCCAGCCCTGGGAGGCTCAGTCACTGTGTGGAAGAGCCCAGAGGGCAGACTCAGACCCCCTGTGCCTTTGCCTGCATCCTCACATCCTCACATCCACAAGGCGCCTGGCCTTGGCCTCACCAGTCCTTGGCGCGGCACACAGCTGCCCCTCACACAGCCAGGATGTGTGGCTGATCCCACCGAGGGAAATCCAGGGTCCCCTTCTTGAGGGCAGGGACCCACCCTGGGAAGCAAGGCCCTGAGTCTCTCCCTCCAACTTTCTGATCTTCATCCAGGCAGGGGCTGGGCTTCCCATGGGACTCCACCTCGCTGGTGGGGCACAGCTCCCAGGTGGACTTCAGGGACTTGTGAGCTAGCCAGATCCGACGTCTCCCGTCTCTTGAAGAGAAATGCGCTGCCTCTCGCTTCTTCTTACCCAAGTGGAACAATGGCTGAACTCTAACCAGCATGTCTGTGGTGTTCTCTCCCAGGCCTGGCAAAGGTGGGGAAGGGCAGGGCAGGGAAGGCAGTGCCCTGGAGCCAACCAGGTGTACCCCCTCCGGCTGTCTTCCCACCCCTTTCCTCTGTCTCTTCCCTCCCTCCTTCTCTGACTCTGTCGCTCTAACTCTTGAATACTCCTCTGCCTTTTCTTGACCTGGGCGGGGGGGCCCCTCCTTGGCTGGGGTGCCCCCCCCCCATTGGGTGACCTCATGCTGCTCGGGCTCGAAGCTCCCACATGAGAGATGTTCTATAAAGCCCCAAATGCAGAGGCTCTGGCAGTCTGAATCATGGCTGGCGCCCGCACTGCCAGAGCAAGCTCATGGGGCTGACTCAGGGGGACTGCGGCCTGGGCCCAGCCCAGACCGTGAGCTTCCCTTCCCCACTCAGACCATTCACACCGGCCGGGGAAGCATCAGTCAGGGCCCTGGACTGGGAACTCACAGGTGTGAAACACAGGATTCCTCCACCTCCAGCAACTTGCTGGCAAGTTGATTCCGACTTACTGAGATGTCTGCAGGGCAAAACTGAGGCCCCGAGAGTTTCCGGTCTGTTGTCTGTGCAGAAGATGCTTGCCACAGCTTTGTTCCATGGAGCGGCTGGTGGGTGGACCCCCGGCCTCTGGATTGAGTACTCGACTAAAATAGGGTATAAAACCAGGCTTCCACAAAGAGGGGCCTGGATGCAAAAACCCACCAGAGGGGCTTACTGAATGAGGACTTCTTAGAGGGACCCTCCCTCCTCAAGTGCACAGCATCCTAGCAGGACCCCCTTCCAAGACTCTAAACAAAGCATCCTCAGAGACCTCCAGAAACCCCAAAGGAATTTCCAAGCAGAGAGGCCCCTTCGAGGCCCCTCGAAGGGAAGAAACTACCACAAAGGTGTTGAGACTGGGCAGCCTCCTTGGAGACATGGGACACAGCAGCCTGGCACACAGACTAAGGCAGGGCATGGAGGAGCAGCAGCAACAGTGGGTCAACAGAGCAATCAGACATCGCACCCCAGGCTGAGGGAGAGTTCTCCCCGTGGGGCCTGCCTCACCCGCATTCAGGTCAATAGCCCCCTTGGTGTCTGGAAGCCTCCCCTGGATCTGGGACTCGAAGGAGCAGCACCCTAGCAGGCTTTCCTATGTCGAGGGGGCCTTGGCCTGCTCACATTCTCAGCCTCAGTCAGCGTCTTAGGTCCCTAGTAGCTTCTTGGCTGGTCTCAGCTGTCCCAGTTCCCCCAGGAAGGGCCTCCAGGAGCAAGTCTCTGGCCTTGGTCCTCAAGAACTTTCTCACAGTGACCTACTCTCTGAAAGCCTGTGAGAAGTGAAGGAACCAGGTTGGCTGCCCAGGGAGCTGCCCTAGCTCCGCTGGCCCCATGCCCATGCCATGGGGTCTGGAAGTCAACCTTCCCAGACAGCAGTGGGCACCCAGTCAAATTGTTCCTTCTGCCTTAGCTGGCCGTCCCTGGCATGCCTGATGGATCCATGCAGGGCCAGTAGCTCCCTGTGAGCCCCTGCCTCCTGGAGCCCTGCGGAGGAGAGGCATCGGGGAGCTGCAGTCTCCCACTCCACCCCTGGGGTCTTGTGAACCCTCTGCTGCTGGTTTCAGAGCCGGGGAGCCCCAGGAAAAGCCAAAGGCTCTAGTGGGCGAGAAGAACTGTAGGCTTCCACTTCTCTCAACTCCTTCAGCGAGCAGGCAAGGTAACCAGATTTTCGGCCGCAGGTCTCTTTTTCTCAGTCCCAGTTCTCTACTTGATGTGGGGGTGGGGGGCAGAGTTTCCTGGGTTTCCTGGGCAGAGTTTCCAGACACTAAGCTCAGAGCCACGCCCTACCCATGAGCCTCCCTGGCTCCTATGTCAGCCCCCATTATAGGGAGGAATCGGTGGGGGGGGGGGGGCGGAGCTCAGGGGGGGAGGCAAAGGGAAGAGAGAGGCTTGGTGCCCTCTAGGCCCACCAATTGTCCAAGAAGGGAACAAAGTCTTTTCTGATCTCCAGGTTTCCAACTCTCAGACGTGAGAGTATCAGCATCCAAGAGACCATACTCTCCCTACACCCAGCTTTCCCCCTTGCACAGAGAAACGGAAGCACTGTCCCTTAGTTCATGTGTAGGCTGCCGGATCCCACCAGAGCTCCTTGCCCTGCACCTGTCCTCAGCCTCTCCAGCCCCGCACACACTGAATTGAGGGTCCCACCAGACCCCCCCCACACACACACATGCAGACACACCTCACAGATATGCTGCTGCCTTCAGTACCCCCAACACGCCACCCCCGGGGTCCTCAATACCACCTCTCCAAATACATGGGAACAAACAGACACACCTCGGACACAGACACATGCTTCCGCAAGCCTTAATCAATACATGTGTGGCGTGGCCCCTGCCCTAGGTGTGTCTTTGGAATTATCCCACCCACTTCCTAAACCTCTGTGGAGTGATGGATTACTTTGATCCAGCCAGACTCTTACCAAATGATTGGGTGGGACCATGCAAATGAGGTGCTTGGAGACTGTGAAGGGAATTGGCCAGCTTGCTAGTAATGCAAATAAGGTGCATGGTGCCCTTCTGGGGGTGCGACCTTGCAAATAAGGTGTATGGGACCCTTACAAGGGGATTGGTCAGCTTTGACACCCTACCAAGCATAAAATGAGCCATCTTAAAGGCAGGAAAGGGGGAGGTGGATGTCTCACTACTGCTAAAGAGTGCATCCTTTAGACCCAGAGTTCCTGAGCTGAGAATCTCCTAGACCCACTGTGCAGGGAGTAGAGAGAAAATGAGCACACAAGCCATAACAGTGCAGATGGTGCAAGATGGTGAAAAGCAGGGGCAGCAGAACCACAGTGGACTTTCTATCCCACAGAGCCAGGCGGTTATGGTCGTTGTGCCAACCCACAAAGCAAGACAGTTGAACACCTTCTGGCAGGTGACTTCCTGGAAAAGTGGGATGCCTTTGGGCACAGTTGAAGAAGCTAGACTTGCTGATCCATGGATTGAGAGAGCTTAATGCCTTAGGCTGAAGTTTGTTGGCAGAATTGGTTGATCCAGAGCACTCCTTGGTGGAACGAAAGAGCTTTGTGACACTTGTCCCAGAAGGGCAGAGACTGGATCGAGGGGCTTAGAGAAGGAGAGGCTGAGGGAGGTCTACTGTGATCATAACTGAGAAGAGGTTGTCCTGAAGAACTATATCCCAAGTCACTCCTGATTCTGAACTGTAACCTGTTACTTCCCTTATAAGCCCCACAACTGTATGGCCTCTGAGCTGTATGGCTCAAACCAATCAGAGGAGTAGTACACCCTGGGAGGCACAGCTGGGATAGGGGCTGGTAAAAAGGTAGAGGGTGAAGGTATGTTTGACCTCCTTATCATGTCAGTCCCCTTGGGCTGTTGATGCCAATAGTGGCATCACCTTTCCTTGTGAAGTTAGACAGAGAGAGAGAGAGAGAGAGAGAGAGAGAGAGAGGGCTGATGCCACACACCATTTTTACAGTTGGGATCAGAAGTGGAATTCAGACTTGTGGACCACGGGACTTTGTTAGAGAAAGTTTATAGGGTTGTGGGAAGTTAAAACTTTTGATTCTTAGGTGGTCGCTTTAGCTGTTCCACATGTAAAGGTCAAAAGGACAGTAAATGGGGCTATGCTACATTTGGAGGAAGAAGAGCTGCATGTGGAGTGACTTGGACTGGAAAAGAGGATTATCAGGGGGACAGGGCCTTCTGGTTCTATTCAATCAGAGGCTCAAGGCTACATGCATATGATGGGGAAGGTATTGAAGAAGTGGAGAAGATGAAGCAGATATGTTTTAAAATGCTTATGTGTTTATTTGAAGGTAGGTTGGATAACAGAAGAGCTGACGACATAGTGGGTTATGTGTTGGGCTGCTAACCTCTAGGTCAGCAATTTGACACCACCAACACCTCCACAGGATAAACGTGAGGCTTCCAGCTCCCATAAAGATTTATCGTCTTGGAAACTCTATATAGGTTTACTATGAATTAGAATCAGCTCAATGGCAATGTTTATGGCTTTTGGCTTATGGCTATTAAATGTTTCTCCTGTCTCATCCTGTAAAACAGGTCTAAATGTATGACAGAAATGAGCATCGGGGAATTACATATAACAGAAATCATATAACTCCATCTTCAGCCGATATGTTAAGAGAGGAACTATGGGTTGTTCATTTTGGGAGCTGAGGTGAAAAATCTGAACTCATGAAGCACATTCAGGGTCAGGAAATTTGAATCTTAAAAGACTTTTCCGTCTTGCCTCTGTCTCCTACTGAAGGACAAGCTCTTCAATCAGAACAATTTCTTTTGAGCTGTGCCCACAGGCGGGTCTCTCTGTGGCCCTCAGTTCTCACTCAGAACTGTTGAGAAGGCAGGGAATTCACATCTGAAAGAAGAACCTTCATGGGAAGAAAATGGCTAATTTGTTTTTTAATTCAGAGCAAGGGGGTTGGCTCTTGGTAAATTGAGGCAGGAAAAGGTCAGTATCCATGAGAAGAAGGTCCTTATAGGACAGGAATTTATAAGAAACCATAGGGTAGACAGCCTGGTATGCTCACTTATGGTGAACACCTGAGTCCATTCAATGAGTCAAAGTGGTAATCCTACAGTAATGAAGAGATGGGCTGAGATTGGACATGTTCTGTTGGCATTTGTTGAGCTAGTCCATGGAGGTTAGGGATGAGACAGAGAAAGCTGGTCGGGAATGTAGGGAGTTGTGTGAGCCCCCAAGTCTATGACTGGTACCCATTGACCTAGCTCACAGGAGATAAGGAAGAGCTGATTAGAAGCTAACCAAATGATGAAAGATGTTTGACATGAGCTGGTGTAAATTGCTGAAATTTGATGGCTTGCTCTTGACTGGACTTTGCTTATGAACGCAGATGTTCAAAGTTCTAAGGAGACCATAAGGTTCCTCGATCAAGGAGGATTTCAGCCTCCTTGAGAACAAGTTTTAGAACAAGCACTTTAAACACTGGCTAAAAATGGAGGAGATAAAGGCATGAAGCTGTTTAGGTCACATGCATGCTTATACTCAAAATGGGAAAGACAGAGGGAGATCCCACTAAATAGTTCTCTCTTTTCCTGATGCCTGTGGAGGAGAGAGTGAGAGGAATGATGGTGACAAAATGGTCTGTGTTGTGTTGCTGGTTAACAGAATGTGGCTGTAAAACTCTAATTGTAGAAGCCATGACAGGGAGAGTGGCATATGGGGAGGCATGACAGGATTGAAGTACAGTGTCAAAGTCCCTTACAGGTTTTGTTATGCTGATACCTTGTAATAGTCAGAGCAAGGGAATGATTTTCCAGTGAAATTTCATTAGAGTCCCAAAGGAGGGACGATGTGATGACTTTGGGAAGACGAGCCGTGTCTGATGGACAACCACAGCAGATCTGAATGGTTGGTGCCCACACAGGAGTATCTCAGGTACTCTTTTCGGGAGGACTCTCTGTCCTGCCTAAGGACTGTTAATGCCTGCTTGACACTGGTGAAATGATTGGGAGAGAGCAGTCTACTGTGAGCTAGATCAGTTTTATATGGCCTTTCTAGGCAGGCTCTTGTAACTCTTGCCAGAGGATTGGGTGGGGGCATGCAAATAATGTGCTTGTGGCCTACCAAGGGGATTGGACAACCTACTGACAATGCAAGTGAGGTGTGTGGCACCCTTGTGGGGTTGGGACCATACAAGTAAAGTACATGGAGTCCCTGTGGGGAGTCGGGCCATGCAAATAAGGAGCATTGGCCAGTTCTGTCATCCTGCTAGACAGAAAATGAGTGATTCCAAAAGCAGAAAAGGGGGACATCGCTGCCACCAAGAAGAGGTGGTAATGGAGTGCATACCCACCCAGGGTCCTTGAGCCGAGGGCCTCCTCCACCCAAAAGACGGAAATCGAGCTGTGACATGGGAGATGGTGCAAGGGGCTGGGAAGCAGTGCCGCAGAAAGAGACAATGGGTTGCCTGGCTCTGGGAGCCAGGCGGTTACGGTAGCTATCTCAAGCCCCAGAGTGAGAATGCCGAGGGCCGACAGGCAGGGTGCTTTCTGGCAGAGTGGGGTGCCTCTGGGCATTGTCGGAGGAGATAGGCTGGCAAACCCACCGAGCAAGTGAGCGGAGTGCCTTTAGGCTGCAGTTTGCCGGAACAGTGGGGTAACACCAGGTATTTACTGGCAAAGCTAAAGTGCTTTTTAACACTCGCCCCAGCAGGCTAGGGGCGAGGGGTTGAGATCCTGAGGACTGGAGAGAAGCCTCCCTGTTTGTACAGCTGAGAAGAGGCTATTCTGATTGAAGAACTGAGTCCTGATCTGTTCCTGATCCTTAAACTCCATGGCTGTGAATATGGCCCGTGAGTTCTGTGTGGCCATTTCAACAAATTACTGAAGGCAACAGAGTGTGTGTCAGGGTCAGATTAGTTGGCATAGAAATACATTTTTTAAAAAAAGTTGGAGGATGAAGCCATATCTAACCTCCACTTTCTAGCAATCAAGGAGCGTTGGTGGTCAGGGAGTTGGTTAAAACCTCTCACTCAGCTGCTAAGCAAAGGCTCAAAGTTTGCACCCAGCAGCCAATCCCTGGAAGAAAGGTGTGGCCACGACTTTTGCAAAAATAAAAAGTTTCGGGGGCCTTTTGGGACAGTTCTCCTCGGTCCCAGAGCGTCCTGCGAGTGGGATCAGCGCCATGAGCAGGGGGTTTGGCAACAGCAGTCAGCCTTGGGCAGCTAAGGATTCTCTGGCCATCTCTGTGGACAGTTAGACCTGCATTTCCACAGCCCCCAGCCCCCACTTTCCAAATGCCCACTTCAGCCTCTCTGCAGACACATGCTGGGGAAAACTAAGTCACATGTGCACACATGCATTTGCCTTGCTTGTGCACTCCCAGGTCCACACCCCTGGCTGAGCCGCTGCGCCAGCCGCATCCAAACGCACAACAGCACAGACGGTGCCCGCACCACCGTCCTCCCTAGTGCCCACTGCAGAGCGGGCGCTGCAGAAGCCCTCCCCGTCACCTCCCTACTCTCACGCTTTCCTGGAGCTTTCTGAACCCCAACCTCTCCCTTCAGATCCCCAGACATCCACCCACCCCGCCCCTGTGCGCCCCACTCTCTACACTGCTCTTGCCTAACCTCTGGGAAACAAGCCCCCCGCCCCCGCCCATTTCAGGTCGATGCCCTCACCCTCCCTCGCCCTGCCCGCGTGTGGAGACACCTGTCAGAGCTCCCTCCTTCCGCCCCTCACCTGTGTGCATGGGTTCCAGATTCACCATCCTGCCCCAGCCGGGGCCAAAGCCAGCGCCCCCCCAGGCCCCTCGCGTCTGCCCCAGCCGGGCCCCCTGGGACGCCAGGGTCTCCTTGCTCCCGCCCCCGGCCGCCGCCGACTCGGGAGCCGCTGCCGGAGCCGTCGCCACCGCCGTCGCGCGCTCCGCTGCTCCGGCCCGGGCGGCACACGGGCACACGGCGCGGCCAGGATTGCCACACTCCCCAGGTGAGCACGCGGCGCGGCGCGGGGCGGGGGCCGCCGGCCACGCCCCCTGGCAGGGCCCACGCGCCTGGCCCCGGGCCCATGCAAAGCTGGGATTTGCATACGGGGAGCTGGGGGCCGGGGGAGCGGGCGTGGGGTGCTGCCGGGGCGGGTCCGACCCTGCAGAACACCTGTCTGCCCCAACCTGGCCCGGCGGCCCCTCCCCGCCACACCCGCACCCACAGCTATCCTGTCCTGGGAGTCCTGGACCCTTGGTGATCCCCCTGCTCCACCACCACCCCCTTTCCCCGAGGGGAAGGAAAACTGTCACCAGAACAGTGGGACAGATTCCCGAGGCGGACGATGGAAGCACTCCGGGAACCTGGAGTGTTTGAAGAAGGCTGGAGGGCGTGCTGGAAAGAGTCTGGTGTTGGAATTCCGTGTGTCAGCCGCTTACCAGCTTGTGATCTGACTAGGGCAGCTCTCTGCTTCTCTGTCAAGGGACCAATCCCAGTCACAGCTGGCATCTACCTGGGACTCAGCAGGGGACACCTAGGCAGACTCCCCTGACACCCAGAGATCTAGATGGGGCCCAGATGATGACCTCAAGTGTCCAGGTGAAGGCATTGCCCTTTGCCAGCCTCACCCACGCCCCAGGTTTTGTAAGTTCTGGGAGGGTGTGCAAGTTACTGACGGAAGGAAGTCAGGGGCTGTGGAGAGCTGGGAAGGGACTGGTCCAGGTGGCCGAGTCTGACTGGAACCAAGTCTCTGGGCTCCTGTACAGTGCTCGTGCAGCATGCATGCCAGACTGATGGCGTGGTCCCTGGTCTGGCTCTCTCGCCCTCTTCAGACCCCACCGGTGCTCAGAGAGGGGGGCACAGGCAGGACTGGCTCAGGCACAGGGAAGAATCTTCTTCTCCAGATGGGCTTCCTGGCAGTCGCCCTGCATCTAGTCTGCAAGGCAGTTTTCTGCCCCCGAAACTGACCTGGCATCTTCTGCTTCCATGCCGTGTTTACTGTGTTCTTTCCACTTGTGTGTCCACCGTATGGTTCATCCTCCATCACCTCCTTGTGACCCTCAGCTTTTTTTCCTTTTCTTTTTAAAGAGAATTTTATTGTGGGCTCTCACAGTTCTTACAACAATCCATGCATCCATTGTATCAAGCCCATTTGTACATATGTTGCCTTCTTTGTTCCCAGAACATTTTCTTTCTACTTAAATTCTTGGTATCAGCTCCTCTTTTCTTCATCTCCCCCCCCCCGCATTTGCATTTTTTTTCTTTTATTCATTTTATTGGGGGCTCGTACATCGCTTTTCCCAATATGTAGTTACATATACTGTGCCGACCTCTTCACGTGGCTCCTGTCGTTCACAGCGACCCTCGGCTTTGAGCCCACTTTCCACCACGACTTGCAAAGGCGCCATCTCCTTCCGTCTTCCTGTCCCCTGAGTGAGTTCCCTGCTTATTTCCTCTTATGGAGATTGGGTAGGACTGAGCAGGCAGGGCTCCCCAAGGCTGTGGTCTTTATGGAAGGAAACTGACTGCCACTGTTTTCTCTGCCCGCAGAGCAGTTGGGAGGATTGAACTGTGGACCATTCAGTTAGCAGTGGAGCACTTAACCAGTGCACCACCGTGGGGCCCTCGGTTCATAACAGCCTGTACTTTGTAGTAGTAGGCCTGTGAGTATCACTTGCCAGAGTTACTTGTCACAACCTAATAAGCACCAGGAAGGCCTGTGTGCTCGTGCCCTGTCCCCCTCGTCCTCTGCATGACTCAGAGGCCGCCCTTCTGAGGTTGGATATGGCTTCATTTCTCTCTCTCAGTTACCATCGCACTGGCCCTAAAAGTTCAGGTACACCTTCCCCGCGTCCTGACTTCTACTTGGTAAGTGGTGGGCTGCGGGGAGAGGAGTGTTTCATTCACTGACTCCTACTGCACCGAGCACAGCGCTGGACACATAACAGGGGCTCGGCACAGGCTCAGTGGGGGCAGAACCAGAGCACCGTGGCCGTGGCCGTGGCCGTGTGTCCGTCCACCTCCTGGGGACTCTGTGTCTACCCAAGAACGCTGCTCCACAGGTCTTTTGGGAGCTGCTTTTGTCAAAGTGGATCACCAGGGCTTTCTTTAAGGTGCCTCTGGGTGTACTTCGACTCCAAACCTTTCAGACAGCACCCCAGGGTGCCAACTTAGGCCTCAAGCCAAACCCCCCGCTGTTGAATTGATTCTGACTACTAGCGAATCTATAGGGGAGAGAATCGAGCTTCTCCGTGGGGCTTAGGAGGCTGTGACTCTTTACAGGAGCAGCCAGTCTCATCGTCCTCCGTGACGCAGCTGGTGGGTTTGAACTGCTGACTTCTCAGTTAGCGATCTGACGCTTAACCTGCTATGCCGCCAGGGAAGCGCTTTCAGAGCCATAAAAACCTCTCTTCCCCAGTCACCTCTGGACCTCCTCTCCTTTCATCCCCGCCAAAAAGCATGGAGATGAACCTGGGGTGGGGAGTGTCCTCCGGTTTCTGCTGGACACAGGACAGAAATCAGTAAAGGCTCTTTCCTGAGCCCAGCCAATCTCTCTCTCCATCTCCTCCTCCTCTCCCTCCCTGCTCCTCTTCTAGGCAGCCCCTTCCCTGAGGTCCACCTCTCATCTACCACTGCACTTCAGAGAAATGCCTGCACATACTTTATATTCCCCAGTGGGCTTGTGATTTCCATATCTGCGCTTGCATATCATTTGCATGACTGTGTATACCCAGCGGCAGACGCTGACCACCCTGCCTGGGACCTGGCAGTCACATCTCTTCTCTGGGTCTTAGTTCCCGGATCCCAGAGGAGCAGGTCCCTGCCTTCCTGCTCCGGGGTCTAAGATGCTGGGGCCAGTTAAAGGATGGGGTGGGGTTGGAGGTGGAGTTCTTAGGGGTGGGGCCTATTTAGGCAGCATGGACCTTGGAAGGTGAACTTTGACCTGTGAGAGCAGATGCTCTCTCACTCCATTCAGGACTCCAGTATGTCATCGAGGCCAGGCCGACTCACAGTGATCCTCCAGGACAGGGCAGAACTGAGTTCCTGAGACTATTTTCAAGAGTTTTATAAATTTACCCCCTTCCTGGGGGACAGACAACAGGAAAGTAGGTGACGGAAGATGTCAGACAGTGTAAGACATGACAAAATAACAATTTATAAATTATCAAGGGTTCATGAGGGAGAGGGGGAGGAGGGAGAGAGGGGGAAAATGTGGAGCTGATACCAAGGTCTCAAGTAGAATGTTTTGAGAATGATGATGGCAACAAATGTGCACATGTGCTTGACACGTGGATGGTTGCGTGGATTGTCATAAGAGTTGTACGAGCCTCCAATAAAGTGATTTTTTAAAATTTTATAAATCATTTTATTGAGGGCTCTGACAATCATATATCAATCTTATCATGCACATTTGTGCGTATGTTGCTGTCATCATTCTCAAACATTTTCTTTCTACTTGAGACCTTGGTATCAGCTCCTCATTTTTTCCTCTCCTTCCCCACTGCCCCTCCCTCACGAACCCTTGATAATTTATAAATGGTTATTTTCTCATATCTTACACTGTATGGCATCTCCCTTCACCCACTTTTCGGTTATTTGTCCATCTTGGGGGGTATTATATGCCTATTATTGCTATCAGTTTCCCCTTTACCCCTTTCTCCTCCACCTTCCCCCCACTCATGGTATTGCTATTCCTCTTACCGTTCCTGAGGGGGTTGTCTGTCCTGGATTCTGTATCTGTATGTGTACCAGTGTGTACGCTCTGGTCTAGCTGGATTTGTCAGGTAGAACTGGGGTCATGATAGTGAGGGGAGGAAGCATTAAAGAACTAGAAGACAGTTGTGTGGTTCATTGGTGCTATGCGGCACTCTGGCAGGCTCATCCCTTCCTGTGACCCTTCTGTGAGGGGGTGAGACTGTAATTACAGGAGTAAAAAGTCTTGTCTTTCTCTCTCAGAGCTGGCTGGTGGTTTCAAACCAACCACCACCCATCATGATTCCTTATTCCTTGACTCTGTTACTCTTATATCTAGAATGGGCACTCCCTATGGGCCGAGAACTATGCTACACAAAGAACAAACACCCCCCTACTTAACTGACGTAACTTTAGAAGGCACATGTAAAGACTAGCCCTCTTTTCCAGATGAAAGGAGCCCTGCTGGAGTTGTGGGTTAAGCATTGGGCTGCTTACCTCAAGGTCTCAGGTGCAAACCCATCAGTTGCTCCCTGGGAGAATGAAGAGGCTGGCTGCTCCTGAGGAATCCAAGAGAGCAGTTCAAGCCAGCCGTCAGGGTCTCCGTGATTCAGCATTGAATGGCAGTGTGCTTGGTTTACACAGGGAAATGGAGGTTCAGGGTGGCTAAAAGCAGTGGCTGTTGATTCTCAATCGAGGGGACGCCTGTGTGTCAGCACTGTGCCCCACCGAGTTGTCGATGGGCTATTTTTTGGCATAGGACATTGCCCGGCCTTTCTTCAGCCTCGACTTGGACCTCTGACCTTGAGCTTAACATCAGAGCATGTCCATCATGGCACGAACTCCAGGAGGTCAGATCAGGGAATCGCAGCAGGGTCTGGATCCTGCCTTTTGCCTTTTGAGTCAGAGCCTTCCCTTCTCTTCCCTCCCCCTCCCCAGGCCACCCAGCGCTCGCCCCGGAGGAAGCAATCTGGATAGCACCTTGACCTCTCACAAGGAGCCTGAGGCCCACAGGGGAGGGGCTCCAGCGAGGACCCTGCCAGAACCTCTCCTCTTTCACTTGTCCTTAGAAAGCGGGCTGGGTGTGCAGCACAAGGGAGGGTTGACAATTTGGACTCAGTGCTCTCCAACCAGAGTTCCTTGGCCACGCCCATTGCATAAACTGGGATGGAAGCAAGAGATCCCTTGGGTCCTCCCAGTTTCCCAGCACGGAGTCCCTGAGAATCCAGCTTGTGAGTCCTGGACTAGGGGGAGGTGGGGGGAAGGTGCCAACTTCCTGTGCCTAATCCTCCAGCTTCAGGCTAGCCAGGGAGAAGGGGCGTGGAAAGCAGGAGAGAGAGGCCACGTTTCCTGGGGGTTAAAAAGGAGTGAAGGAAAGACCAGTGGAAAAAAATAGAAAAGCAAGGACAGGAAATGTCAGTGCCTTTGGACATCAAAGGAACTGTATGCAAATGAGATGCAAATCTCTCTCAATAACTAGAAGACTTTTTCAGAGCAGGGTGGCATCTCTACCTTTTGGCTCCACCTCAGGGGCATCACGGCCCCCTCCCCAGGCTCCTGTTCTACAAGATCAGATACTTTGCTTTGCTTCTAGAATGGAAGTTGAGTTTCCTTTCCCAGAAGCCCTTGCTGAAAATGGGTCCAGACTCGCAGAGGAGGGGGAGGAGGGCCCAGCCCGCTGCCCACCACGGCCGAGAGACCGTGTGCTGCTCACTCCCATCTCCTGTCATGGCGGCTAGATTGAGTCAGGGTTGGGAAAGGGTGGAGAGCAGATCTCCTGGAAGGCCACCAGGCAACAAGTCCCTTCTTGCCTTTCCTGCCTTTGGGGATGCAGGGTGGGGGTCAGCTCCCTGTCCAGGAACTGCCAAAGGGAGTAGATCAAGGAGCTCGGGCTCCCTCAGGAGCAGTTGGAAGCAGCGGAGAGTCTGGGAAGGACGTCCCGTCCTCTAACAAAGCACACCCCGGGGTAAATGTAATGGCACCGTTTCAAGGAGGATGGTTGCAGAAGAGGAATGGAGGGGAACAGAGCCCGAGGGCATGGTGTCTGGTGTGCACAGCTTCTCCCCGCCCTGGACACCCAGAGGAGTGCACCAACTCAGGGCACGTTGTGAGAATTCACAGGGGTATGCACGGGGACATGTGGTGGTGGTGGTCTGAGGTGCTGTCCAGCTACTTCCGATCCATGGCGACCCTATCGAGGTCCCACAGACAGAAACCGTGCCCGCTCCTGCCCTGTCCTCACAGTCGTCCCTATGCCTGCCCACGGATGTGGCCCTGCTTTACAGCCCTCGGCTTTGACTCTGGAAATGTCCTGTTGATCTTCAAGGGCTTTTCAGCATCTGACAAGGCTTGCACTCTGTCTGTAAGGTGGCCGTGGCCGATTCCTCGGAAGGAGACAAGCTGTTCTTCCTCCAGTCTGATCTTCGTCTGGAAGGTCTGCTGAAACCCCTTCACTCCGAGTGGCCCTGCTGGCCTTTGGAAATACGAGTGACATCGCGTCCCTGTGTGTTTAATTACAAGGACTATAGATTACTTACCGCAAGTATAAGTCATATGTACTTAATATGTGCCAATTTTAACACGATGGTCTGAGAGTGGATTTTCTTGGTCTTGGGGCAAGCACGACACCTCCTGTTGCCCGGTCACTTGTACTTCCAGCAGAGCTGGGGGCCAGTTTTCCCTTCTTCACTGCCCACCTCCCATCAGGTAAAGCTCCTGGGCCACAGCGGCAAGCCTAGGCCCCGTGCGCCCTCTGGTGGTGATAGGAGCGTGGGACCTTGAGCTGAGCATCTCACCGCCCCCACCCCCACCCCCACCCCCTCACCTACCCCTAATGCCCCAGGACACAGGACAGGCCCCAGTCCTGCTGTCCATGGTCGAGAGAACCACAGATGAGCACTCCCATTCCACTCAAGGTTAGAGGCTGAACCTTAGTTTCAGAGTAGAGAGGGCTTAACTCTTCCAACCACTCTGCCCCCTCCAAGGGCAGGAGTCACCAGAGCATGTCTGGAGCCTGGTTAGTGTGAGCTACGCTTCGCTGAGTCAACACTGGCAGCGCTGAGCTTTCTGTGTCCTCTGTCTGGTCAAAATGCTCTCTCTCCCACAAATGCCCCCTGGAGCTGCCCGGCTGCACGGGAGCCCCACCATTCTCCCACCTTCCTTTCACAGTGGGCAGGGATCAGCCCGCAGCCCGTGCTCCTGGAGGGAGACTGGCCGTTCTGTCGCTGGTGCCCCAGCACATGGACCTGACACCCTCACGACGGTGGCTGTGGTGCTGAGCCCACTCTGGCCGCCACTGTGGGGCCGCGGGTCTCCCTCTTTTTCTGAGGGCCTCCCCTGGACGGGGCAGCGCATGGTCCTTTCCCCAGAACTGGTCCCTCCCTCCTGCTAACACGCTGAAGGTACCAAAGAGCTGAAGCCTGCTTCCCACGAGCAGGCCGGCTGTCCTGGTTCTGTCTTTGGCGACACCATCCTTCACATGCGTCGGTTCTTCTTCTGTCTCCCATGTTCATTTTCCAGCTTTCCACATGCATCCAGGGTCACGAGAATCCCAAGCAGGCGATTGACTCTCTCACGTTCATGAGCAGGGGGACAGAGGGTTCTCTGGAGTGTAGCTGTGAGGCATGCTGTCACCTAACCTGGGCTAAGGGGCAAGGGGGCATCAGGATGGCTCTGGGGAGGAAGCGTCACCTCAGCTGAGATCCCCAGCTGTGCTGTGGAGGTGGGCGTGGGTGTGAATGGCACATGAAAAGGCACCAGCCTATGCCAAGAGGAGCCACAGAACATTCAGGAAGGAGCAGGCAGCACAGGCTGGCGAGGTCGCAGAGAGGATCGGGGTGTGAGGGTGAAGGTAGCAAGTCCTAGAAGTGGCTTCAAATCAGACACTCGGGGTGGAGCTTGATCCCTACCAGATGACGCATGGCATGTGGCACAGCTGGCTGTCACACACATCCCTGACCCCAAACTGGCTCCTTCTGGTTCGACCCCCTGCAGAGCATGTGCCCTTCTCCCTCACCTGTGCCCCACGCCCAGGCTGGGAACTGCTGGGGAGGCCGAGGCTGGCATTGGAACTTGTGTGGAGCCTGGAGAAATAGGGCACAGGTGGGGAAGGTCTTGTGTTTGAGGAGGTGGATTTTTATTGATTGTGTTAAGGTGGGAAAGATGGAAAGACTTTCAGGGAGGATGGAATGTGAGTGGCGGGAGAGGGGACAGCTTCTCCGCAGTGGGTCCTCAGCACTGGGGAAGGCAATGGGGTTCAGAGCCCTGGGCAAGGGGAGAAGGAAGGAGCTTGCCGTCACTACAGCTGGAAGTGTCAGGAAAGGTAGGCATGGGTGGGGAGAGGTGTGGCATCAGAAATGGAGTTCCTAGCTGGAAGCTAGCCTGCCCTTCCACCAAGGGCGACCATCACTGTGCCCCACCTCTCCCTGCCTAGAGCTTTTGCACAGCACGGCAGGTAGCAGGGGCAGAGCAGGTGAGGTGCAGGGATGTGTCCAGAACCCACAGCGCAGCTCCACTGGGCCTGTGTTTTGGGGTCACTTATTCTCCCTCTTTCTCTTGCTCAGTTCTTGACTCCCCTGTGGACCTGGCTTCATTCGCTCACTCCACCCCGCTGCTCCCCGCCTGTCCATTCCTCTGCTTGCCCAACACCCCACAGCCTGGGACCACTGCTATCCCCGCCAGGGTCTTTATAGGAAAACAAACACTCAATTACTAAAAGAACGCAATTCCGACTAGCAGCAACCCTGTAATGCTTTACAGGAGCAGAAAGACCTGTCTCCACCAAGTGGCTGGTGACCTTGAACGGCTGACTTTGCAATGAGCAGACCAATCCATTGCTCACTCTGTCCCCAGGGCTCCTTCAACTCAACCCAGAGGGCCATTCGTGAAGGCATGGCTTACTTGCAGGGTGTGAGCAGGGTGATGGGAGCCCCAAAGAGCCGTGGGTGTCCCTTCTAGGACTGAAAGGACCACAGGAGGAAACAGTTCCCCAAGGTCCATGAGAACCGGCGCGCTGGAGGAAGAGGCACCAGCACAGAGATGGCATTGGCGCAGGGGATGCTGAACCGTATACCCGCACTCCCTCGGGGCTGCCCACCATCCGATGGTGCTTTCTCATTGACTGATGCCAATTGGCCGATGCCCATGAGAGGGCGAGGGAGCCCATGTGATGCCCACCAGAGCAGCACAGAGGAAGAGGAGCATGGGAGGGATGGGGAGCAGGCAGGGGTGGGGGCAAATGAGAGAACACTCAGTTTACTGGCTCGCTGGCTCCAGCTGAGAGCTGCTGCAGGCACACAAACCCCAACCATGGCCACCGTTCTCACCCACCACATGGCCACAGTCTCTGGTGGCAGGTGACAGTGGGCGTGTGGGGCCGTGGGGCGTTCACATACTGTGTATGGGCAAATGGCAAAAGCCCATCTGGAGGGCACTCTGACAGTGTCCACTGAAGGGCAAGGGTCTGTGACACAGCCATTTCAGGAGCCTACAACCCCACCTGCGGCCTGGTTTGTAAGAACACATCCCAGGAAGCTGCCCGGTCGTAAGCCAGATAGGTAAATTATACAAACAGACAAACAGTGGCATGCTCGGAATGAGGAAGATCTTGACGCAAACCTGTCTCCTCCTAGCCGATGAGACCCACGGGGTCCCCCCCTACCCCCCGGAACGATCACAGAGCTTTGGTTCCTGAGTGGCTCATGCGTCACGTTTGCCCAACGACTTCTTGGTTCCATCGTCTATCCCAGGCCTCATGACGCCCCTGGCCTCCAGCCTCCCCTGCACCCACCCAACAGTCCCCCTGGCTAACAAGCCTGCAGGAAGGTGGTGTGGAGCAAACCTTTGAGAAGCCCCATCAAGGACCAGCCCAGGCTGGTAAGGGTAAGGACCACCCTGGCCCTGGCTTGAGGTGGCACCAGGGAGGTCTGAGCATCTGGAGTGGCCGCACAAGGGTTCCCTTGGGAAGGTGCTTCTGTCAACCCTAGTCTTAAAGCATACCTCCCACCCATAGGCAGGGATCAGCCCCACCCAGAGACACCCGCCTTCCTTCTTTCCCCGAGTGGGGGGGGGAGGGGGGGAGCTCTGCTCCAGTAGGCCCAGGATCACCTGTTTGGGGTTAGTAGTTGTGCTTGCGGTAAAAACAAACAACTAAAGTAGGGTTGGATCCCAGCTGTCTTAACTAGCTGTCTGCTCCAGGGGCAAGTCACATGGTTTTATAGGTGAGGGGCACCTTATCAGAAGTCACAGAGTTGCTGCAAGGACCTGGTGAGCTAATTTACACGAAGGCACTTTGTAAACTGTGAGGAGGTGTTTGCCTTTCCATCAAGCCCCATGGAGAAAAGTTACCACCCGCTGGCCGCCCCGCCCCCCACTGTAGCAAGTGCTTGGTGATGCTGGGGCACCCGAGGGGAGGGGTGCGAGCTCTGCCAGGAAGGCGCCGCATGGCGGGGCTGAGGCGTCTGATGGAGGCAGTTGGGAAGGGCTGCTTAGAATGGTGGAGACCCTGCCCATGGGGAAGCAGTGACTGCCCAGCCTGCCAGGACATGTTTGTAGTTGTCACCACGCCTGAGAAGGGGCCTAGAGAGCCTGCGGTGGTGGTGCTCCCACTCAGAGGTGTGAGCTGTTCCCGGCAAACACTCCCTGTTCAGAAGGGGCCACGTTCGAAGGGCCAGGATGCCTTCCCCCATTGTCCCTCTCAACCTGAGCAGGAGCCGGAGCGCTGTGCTGTGTTGGAGAGGTGAGATGGAGGACAGGATCTGGGAGTGAGCACTCCCACCCCCACGCCACGGGCTTGAAGCTGCTGCCTGGACCTGACTCAGAAGCTTGTCTTCATCAACTCCCCAGCCTGACCATGGCCAGCCAGCGTGGCTCCCACCACCTGCTGGCTTCTGTGCAGCTCTGGGCAGCAGCAGTCTGTTCTACAGGGAGAGTGTGGAACACGGGGCCTGCCCTGTAAGCCCCCGTCCGGCCTTCTCCTTCCCAGGACACGCTGGGTGTCCTTAGGGTTTTCTCAGTGACCGAAGCGCCCGGTGTTCATTCCATTCCCTCCTCCTCCTCAAATCCTCACCCTCCGTCAAGGTTAACCCAGGAAACCGTCCCCACCACAGGTGCGTGCACGGCGGTTTCCTGAAGTCCAGCTTCATCAGGGCCGCCTCCTCCCGGTGTCGGATGGCTGTCTCGGGTTTGTAGAGGAGGAAAAGCGCCCTCTTCTCACCACCAGTAACACAGCAGCCAGCACATTGGCAGGCACTTCCCCTTCACTGCTGAGGGGGACACCCTGGCAGGGCCAGGGCGGGAACCCTGGACATCTGGCTTCAGTCTCAGCCTCTCCTCTCACCCAGGCTGGCTGTGTGTGGCTGGTATTCCAGACGTTTCTATCATCTTCTGAGCAACTCTTGTCCACCCTCCGCTAGGCGTCCCCCACCCCCACCCCTGCAGGGGCCCAGCCCCTAGGCACTGGAAGAGTGGAGGCGGCTGCAACACCAGGGCTCAGCCGTGTACAGACACACGTCAGCACGGTCACCAGGTGGCAGTATCGGCCAGAAAATGCTCCTACGCTGCCAGCCACGTACAAACACTTTTATTTCTGGTACAAATGATAAATACTTTGTATTAAAAATCTGGGATTCAAGTTTTCCTTGTACTTCATGCTCCCTCCCCACCCCAGAACCGTACAAAAATACTTCTGTTTGGGGGTGGAGGGGGCGGGTGGCTGGCACGGACTCTGGCAGCAAGTCCTGGTCTGGATAAGGCACATGTGGTCTGAGGGGCTGGTGGTGGTGGGTGGTCCCCTCTGGCTGGGAGGGCAGCCTCAGAGGCCAGAAATGAGAAGAATGCGGTGAATCTGCAGGAGAGACTGAGACTGTGACATCTGTAGCCAGCCTCCTCCTCCTCCTTGCTGGGGGAATGATCTGGGGCATTGGGGAGTAGAGAAGTGCAGAGGAACCCCCTCCCCCCATTCCCTTCTAGAAGCATGAGTCGCTGGGGGGAGGGGAGGTCATTGCAGGCACTGACTCCTTTCAGGGTCTAGTTGTTGAAGAGTTAAATAACTGCATAGGCCATCACATTTTTGTTGCTTCAAAGTGAACATTTTTAGGGGTGATGAAGGAGGGGGACATTTGGGGAACCCCTTCCTTCCTCTCTGCCCCCAAGGAAGGCACAGGGGTGGGAGTGGGGCAGCCTTCATGAGTTAACCCCTGCCGTGCCACACCCCTTTTCACAGTCGTGAGTGACAGGGTCAGAGGCATCAGGAGTCGGGGAGATGGGGAGGATCATGGGAAGGGAAGTAAGGCTGGGGGCTGCAGTTCCTTCTAGTATCTGGAGTCAAGCAGGGGCCTCTGAGCAGCCACCTAGGGCCCGGCTGCTCCCCCTAGCCCACCTGGCTAGGCCTCCTCATCCCAGAGGCAGAGCTGCCTGTAGGGCACGTGGAAGTCGAAGCTGTAGCTCTTCTGGCAGCTGCGGATGCCACACTTGTAAGGTGCCGGCCGGTCACGGCTGTGGCAGTACTTGAGCATGCAGGGGTACCAGGCGAGGCTCAGGCTGTAGCGGCAGGAGCAGGGCTTGCTGTGGCCCCCCGCCTGGGCGCAGCGAGGCAGCTCCTCCCCATCCCAGGCCTTGGGCAGAGGCTCAAACACAGAGCTGTCCACACCTGGGGCGAGAAAGAGGAGATTGAGGGAGAGAGGAGGAGATGCTTCAGCTGGCCCCCACTGTCCCCTCCCCACATAGTCTCTTCAGATATCAGTCCTCAGGGGACACAGGACAGCGACGTGTGGACCCTTGCATCCTGGCTAGGTTAGTGGGGGCAACAGACAACTAAATATCAGCTTCCTTTATTGAGTGTCCCCCCACCCCCCCACCATGCTAGGTACTCTACATAGAGTACCTCCTCCCAGCATCCCTATGCACTAGGTCCCACTGCCCAGAGAGGTCAAATGAGCTGCAGAGGTCACACAGCACGTAGTGGAGCATAGCCTGGAACCCAGGTCTATCTGGTTTCAAGGCCTCCACTCTGCCCTGCCCCTAGCTTGCCCCGCCCTCATGCTGGTGTGCCATGAGTTCTCGTGACACGGTGGGTAATCAGTTTGACACCACAGGTTGCTGATCAGGAGGGGGATGAGCTTGTCTGCTTCTCTAAAGATGTGCAGCCTTGGAAGCCCACCGGGGCAGTCCAGCAGGGTCCCCAGGAGCTGTGACGGCGTGGGTTTGTACAACTTCTCTTTTGATGCCGGTGTGTAAGGAACCCTGGTGGGACTGCCATGAAAGGACTGGGCGGTCAGCCGCAGGTTGGCAGTTCAAACCCGCCAGCCACTTCTTGAGGACAAGATGAGGATGCCTGCTTTTGTATAGACTGACAGTCTCAGAAACCCTTTCTGGCCTCACTGCACTGGGAAGGTCTCAGTGGTGGTGAGATGCTGGTGTATGCTGATGGTGGTGTGGGGGGAGGGAGTCAGAATCCAGGCTTCTTCAAGGCGACACCCTCTGAGTGTGAACAGGCCGCCCAGTGGCAGGGGGAACACAAGCATGCTCAGAAGGGGCCAGAGCGGGTGTCTGAGTGAGGAGATGGCAGTGGCCTGGCCCTAGCTTGGCTCTGTGGCCATGGGACAGACTGCTCTCTGCAGGGGAAGTCTCAGGCTTGCATCCGTTTGAATGCAGCCTGCTGGGAGGGTGGGACCACCGCTCTGTGTGGACATCTGTAGGGGAGGGCTGGTCACTTTTCCCATGCTCAGCAGGCTGGGCGGGAGGCCTGGGGCTTCAAGTTGGAACAGTGGTATCTCTGTACAGAGAGGGCCTGAGGGCGGTCCCGGGCAGCGTGGGAGCCACACGGGCCAGTGCAGCAGCACTGCACAGAGATGCTGGCCCTGGGGCAGTGGGGAGGAGAGCTGACCTTTGAGAAGTGGGTGAGGAATGGGCCCCCTGGACCTTGCCAGAGTCCATCGCTGCTTCCTCACTGAGGGAGGAGCTGGGCGGAGTCATCTGGGGTGTCCTCCACCCCACCAGGTAGAGCGGAAGTTGTAGGCCATCTCTGCTCATATGGGAGAGCCACACAGACACGGCTTCCTGCCGGATCCCCCCACTGTCGTGGGTGGGAATGGCAAGGAAAGGCGATGGGATTTTCCCAGGAACTTCCTAAACATCTCTGGCAGGTAACTCCCGGAGCCATCTTTGGTGCTCAGCTAACATGTGACAGAAACTTCGCTGTATGGCTCCCTCTCACAGGGGTGCCCTGTGGTGCCCAGGCCCAGCACCCTGCTAACCGTGTTCCAACCAGAACCGGGCGTCCTCTTGGCGGGTGTAGATGGCGTCGGGGGCCTCGGCACACACATTGCGGAGGTGTTGGCTCAGTAGGGCCCCCTGGCTGAAGTTGACTGCCGTGTCCATGTGCAGCTGCTCCAGGCCGCGCACCTCTTCCGCCTGCCGGACAGCCCGGGGGTTTTTCTGTGGGGGGGAGAGAACGGTCACTCCCCAGCCTTAGGGTTCTCACTGCTCTCCCCCTCTCCGCCTGTTTACCCCAAGATGCTTCTTTGAGGGCCCTGGGCGGGGCGTCTTGTTTCCTTGCCACCTTCCCTGGCTCAGCAGCGGGCGCCCAGCAGGGACCAGACTCCGGCTTCAGCTCAAGGACAGTTCTCAAGCTGCTTGCCCGCCACCAAGTTGATCTCTCGCTTGATGGGGGTTTCTGGGATTTTGCCAGCGGTGGAGCTGAACAGGGGCAGGCCAGCATGCTGTCCCAGCACGCTGCTTCAGTGGCCTGAGGACATCCAGGAGGACTGGGCAGAGGGAAAGGGCCGGAGGCGCCTGCTAGCTATTTTCAGAAAGGATGACTTCTGCCTGTCCCTCCCCTGAGGGTGGCCTGACAGATAATGTGAGGACTCTGAGGTAGGAAGGAGGGGGACCTGGGTTCCTGGTTTGGGGCCTATCCACATGCTCAGGGGTTTTGAACACTCTTGCTGGGCTTCTGGAGTACACTGTCCTGCTTCATTCTTGCCAGGCCCCACAGGGAAGACCTCACCCGTCCAATGACACCCAGGCAGTGAATGGTGCAGCTGGGGTAGGGGGTGGGGGGTGGGGGGTCTAGCGTCACCATGAAAGGGGAAGGACGAGGGAGAGAGAGGGGTGACTGTACCCAGGGGGAGGGTGGAGGATGTTGTGAGGGTAGAGATTCTGGGCCAGGGCCCCAGGCCAAATCAGGGGGGGCCTGGGAATGCAGGGTGAAGGGGATGCCAGAGGCAGGTCTAAGGAGGGCAGGCCACACGTGAGGAGGGGCTTGGGGAGGGAAGGAGGGAGGGAGGCTGGGTCTCTGGGCGGGGCACTCACCTGGCGGAGCTTGGCCATGGCCTCGCTGGGGATGAGCTCGCTGCGGTGCAGCCGGGTGACAAAGCAGAGGGCCTGGAACTGGCGCTGGCCCTTCTCCAGCTCCCCCAGGATCAGGGCCCGGAAGATCTTCACTTCCTGAGGGGCCAAGGAGGACAAGCCTGGGGATCAGTTGGCGAAGGCGGGGCCTCCCTCCCAGCCCAGCCTGGACCCTCCTTCCCTCCCTCCCTGCCAGGGACGCCGCCCGCAGGCTGGGGAGGATAGTTTTATCTTTTTCCACGTAAACCTGTGACTTCAGCGAAGGAACACACCCCGAATGTTCCAAGGGCGCCTGGAAGATTCAGGGGGAATCCCGAGAAGAAACCTTTTCAAAGGAGAACCACTTCCGGCACAGAGCGCTGCAGCAGGAGACCAGCTTGGCCCGCCCCTTGTGCGCTGTGGTCTCTCACAGCACAGAGAACCCAACCCCCACTAGGTGTCCCGCCCTCGTGGGGGCAGCCTGCTCTCTGTCCAGACTCTTTACACACGAGGTTGGGGAAGAAGCCCCGCAACTGTCCTCTATCAGGGCGGCGGGGCGGCATGGGGTTAGGGACAGTAGGTGGCAGGCGACTACTGCCTCCTGGCCTGAGGGGACTGAGGGGTCAGCACCCCACACACTTCTGGCCCTGACCGCCCCTCCCCCCACCTGGCCTAGGGTTACTCATGGTGTCACTGACAGGCAAAGGGCTCTGGCCTGAAGGGGGAGGTGCTCAGAGTGGCATGAGCCCCCTTTCAATCTGGCTCTGGGGGACCCTCTCCATTGCCAACCACACTCCCATCAGCCCTGAGGACCCTGGTGTATGGGTCTGGGCTGACTTTCTCATGTGGAAATGGGGACTCAGACTGGACTCCCCACAGCAGCACCATGGAAGAAAGACCTGGAGATCTGTTTCCAGAAAAACTTGTCAGGAGAACCTGTAGTCTGCTGTCACACACAGGGTGGCCATGAGCTGGAGGCAACTGGACAGCAACAATGTGTGTGTGTGTGTGTGTGTGTGTGTGTGTGTGTGTGTGTGTGTGTACGCATGTGTGCTCACCATTCAGCACAGGCAGGACCGGTCGGCTTCCCCAGCTAGCAGAGGCTCCCACCACAGAACTTACTGCCTGTCTGCCAGGGGGGCAGGCTGAGTCTTCCTTGCAGGTGGGGTTCTTCCTCAACTCCCCAGGGCACTAGCTGGTTCCTTGCCCCACGGCTCAGCCTCCTGGAGCCTTGTTTGTAAGAGGGGGTTGACAAGAATAGCCTGTCCTCAGTAGGGATGAATGAGGGTTCGTGTGGGGGACCCAGAAGAAGGCCTGCACCCCGCAGATGCTCACTCTAGCTGATGCACATCCTGCAGGCACCTGAAAACCAAACCCAGCACCAATGTCCGTCCCCAGCAGGTCCCAGGCGCCTCTGCAGTCAGCGACAGAGCTCCAGAGGCTCTTTGCAGGCTTACTTCATGACTCTGTAGCCAGGAAATCCCCCCTAAAACAGCTGTAGGGGAACAGAGGCCCAGCTGGTTTGAAAAGCACCGCAGAGACTGTGAGCACTATGACTTGGGGCTCACCCTGCCTCCTCCTTTCCACGGGAAGTCTAATTCTGGGGAGTGAGGTGGCACTGGGGCTGCTGTGCCCTGCCAGATGGGGCCCTCTGAGTTCACCCCCTCCCCCCAGCTCGGCTGGGGGCAGACTGGAGGCTGCAACACCTGTGGTGGAGTCTGTTCCAGGCTCAGTTCCTGCCGGGCGAGACTTGATACCAGACTTCCCCTCCTAGAGCTTCAGGCAGCTATCCACCTCCTGGGTGTTTTCCCAGGCTCGGAGCCTTGACCAACGACCCTGCATGGGCTACCTACCCTGAGGGCTGAGTGAGGGTCCCTGACCACTTCCGTGGCCTGGTACCGAGGGGGGGGGGTGTGAAGAAAAACACATGGCTTTTCTTCACTTCTATATTAATGATCAATATGGATGACAAATGCTACCTAAAAGATACATTCTTGTCTGGAGGTGGAGAGAGGGACTGAGAATTCCTTGCTAAGAAAAAAGGTGTACTTCACAGCTACTCTGCGTGTGTGCATGCGTGTGTGCAGGATAAAGTTTTCTAGACATCGATGACTCGAAAAGACAAATCATTGTCACTCTGAGTCAGAAAGGAAGTTGCACTACTTGGAATTCTCACAGCAATTCCACGTGGTAGGAGCTATTCTTATTACTGAGTTTGGACTTGGAGGACTTGCTCAAGGGTCTAAGGGGTGACACTGTCGGAGTTTTAACCCAGGCAGCCTGCCCTCGGAGGCCCAGTCCTCATAATGCCATATGCCACCTTGGGGTGTCATCAGGATAGGTGTTTTCTAGTAGGGATACCTCATGGTTGACCCATCCTGCCACCCGATGGTCTCCCTCCAGTAGCAGATCCTGCAGTGTCTTCGGTCATGTTTACCATCGCCTTTAACCATACAATGAACCGTGAGATGGCTATAAATTGCTCAGATGTAATATTGCTAAGATTACACGAATACCCACAAGAAATATTGTTTTAAAAATCTCTCTGCATTGAGGGACAACACTATTAATTAACTATTAGCTAATGTTCTTAGTTAAAGAGAAGTTTTTGAAATCTGCAGTCTTTGATTTCCTTTCATGAGGCGTCTGTTGGTATACTGGGTAATGTGCTGGGCTGCCAAGCACAAGGCCAGCAGTTTGAAACCACCGGCTGCTCCTTGGGAGAAAGGTGAGGTTTTCCACTCCCGTCAAGGCTATAGTTTTAGGAACCCCCAGAAGCGGCCCTGCCCGGCCCCACAGGGTTGCTTTGACTTGGCATCACTTGAAGGCAGTCAGCTTTGTCCTTTAAAGACACCAGTCTGCAAAGTCAGTCAGCAGCAGCAGAAACAATTTTTGTAGGACTGCAGAGGAAAGGATTGTGCCTACCAGTCTCTGACCTGAAAGCCCGGGATTCCCAAAGTTCATTAGCCTAGAATCCCAGCCCCACCATCGGGAAGTTGGGCTTTTGTCAGGGATCTTTCCCTGCAAAGAATGAATTTCAGCTAGCACGCTTTTACTGCACATGTTTCATGTTGGAGTCACAGTGTGCAGTCCATGGCTCTACCCATCCCAGTGACCCCACTGATGCCAGCCTAGGTCTCTTAGCCCGATGGCCTTGAGGCCCAGCTGAAAACCCTGCTCAGGTCCAGTGAGGGGGCGTGTTTTGCCTTGGGCCACACAGAGCAGGAATGGGCCTAACCTCTCGCCTAACCATGCATGTCCCTCTAGCTCTACCTGTCCTGCACTGACCTGGAGGTCCTCTGTAGCCAGGGGCGCTTTGGCAGCTCTGCTCAGGCTTCGGGACACTGAGCAGCAACAATATTTCTGATACAGGGAGGTGTTTGGATCAAAAATATGGCTAGCCACCTCCCAGAGGCAGGGACACCCTGCCCTCCTGGCCTCCCTTATATCCAGGGATCTGGAACCCTCCAAAGTGTTCTTTGTAGTCCCGTCTCTCCAAAAACCTCAGGCTCCAAATCTGGGGGCTGCAGAGGGCAGGGCAAGTGTGCCTGGGAGACAGTGAGTGTTTGCTGACAGACAGCTTGGATCTGTAGTTGAGGGTGGAGATCAGATTCAGGGTAAGGCTGTAGGCAGGGCCGTGTGCTGCTGATCTAAATGTTCAGGGAGAAGGCTCCCGATCTCCCTGGCATCATCTGCCAGGGCAACAAGCTCTCTGCGCTGGCTATGATCTGCCTCTGCTCACAACGACTTGCCCGCAGGCACCAGGGCAGCGAGGCTGCCTCCTTTGTCAGCATCTCTGCATTGGGCTCAGAGCTGAGCTCAGAGCTTCCATCAAACTCAGACACCAGGAACAAGAAGAGGACGTTCCCTCCTGCTGCTAGTTGGGCTCTCAGCAGGGTTAGGGGTTATCTCGTTCATGGCCCCCTGAGGTGCTAGCAGGAAAAGCAGCTCCAGAAGCCACGCCTCTGCAGAGCTCAGGCCAGAACCCCAGATCGCCAGACTCTCTGTCTAGCAGTGGGTCTGCTCCCGCCCTGCCCTGCCAGCGTTTCCGAACCCACTGGATGTTCCGTGAAGGCTGCTCTGGGCGTGGGCTGTCCATACAGAAAGATCATATACCATGGCTCTGGAGAAAATGCAGGACAGACACCCAGTGTGAGGCTCTGCTGCTGCCCTCCACAGCCACCCCTCAGCCGTGTTCCAACAATACTAGGGGCCCCCACATTTCTACCCTGTCCTTTTTCAGTTACAGAACCCCTCACTATTAATTGACACCTAGAATAAAGATGTACTGGAGAGCTCAGGCTGAGTCGTGGGCTATGCCTTGGGCTAGTGACTGCAAAACCAGCAGGCTCTTCAGGAGAAAGACAGGCTTTCTATTGTCCTAAAGAGTTACAGCCTCCGGCTGAGCACCGGTGGCGTAAGTGGTTGAGTGCGAGATTGCGGCCCGCAGGCTTGGCCGTTCAAATCCAGCGGCTGCTCTCAGGAGCAGCACTGGGTAGCGCCCACGACCACCAGAAGCAATGATACCCACAAAAATAAATAAAATAAATAAAAGTGGGGGCTGAGCCCCGGTGGCGTAGTGGTTGTGCGCGGGACTGCGGCCCACTGGGACGGAGGTTCAATTCCAGCAGTGGGGCTGGGCCTCCTACTCCCACCACCGGAGAGCAGTGATGCCCCCCCAAAAATAAATAAATAAATAAATAAAAGTGTAAAAAAAAAAAGAGTTACAGCCTCTGCAACAATGTACAAATGTGCTTGACCCATGGATGGATGTCCATACGGATGGATAGATGGATGGTTGGATGGTGATAAGGGCTATATGAGCCCTCAATAAAATGATCTAAAACACAGACGACAGTCTGGGAAGCCTTGTCCTTCTGGGTCCCTGTGAGTCGGACACAGCCAGGGTGGTAGGGTTGGTGTAATGAGCGGGAACTACATGGGGACCACGCAGGTAAAGTCGGACAGTCTGCCCATCAGAGGTGGGAGACTGTCTCTGTCCTTCTTCTTCCTGCAAGCCCAGGCAGCTGGAGCTGTGGGCGCCATGTGACCCTGACAGGGAGCAAGGCTTCCACGCGCCACCCCCCCCCTACCCCCATGCCCTCCCTAGTCCCTGATCTTGTGAAGCTGCCCCAGCGGCTCTGGCCTTCTACTGCCCAACTCAGATAAGGCTGCGCAGGGGGAACCCTCCCCCTCTTGCTCCTAGGCCGCCTCAGAGCCCAGTCTCACCCTCACCGACATGCCCCCACCTTTAAGAACACACACCACACTCAAGCTTGCGATGCAGTGCTGGCTCTTTCTCCCCCTCCCCTAGGCTCACGTCCAGCCCTCTCTGTGTCCTCCACAGGAAGCCCCAGTCTCTCAGGGCCCCACCTCCTGCCTGTCTCCCCCAGTCCTGGGCTCTCCTGTGTCCCTATATCCCATCTCCCCGCCATCTCCCGGACTCCCCTCATCGGCACCCTGCCCATCCTGGGAGCATCTGTCCACACTAAGTGCCTCTCTCCCCCAGTGCTTCCCTTGGAATCAGAACCTCCTCTCCTTTTCTCTGTCCCCCCCTTCCCCCCCCCCCCCCCCACTAGGCCCTGTGCTTTTCCTGGTCTCCAGCCCCGCCTTCCGGAATGCTCCTTTCTGGGACCCTGCTCCCAGCCTGCCCTTCCATGGGGGTAGGGGTGGGAGTGACGGCCAAGCTGTCCCTCCGTGAGGGCTGCACGGCCCTGGCGGAGGCTCTCCCTCCCTAGGGAGTCCTTGTGAAGCAGCTCACCACTCCTCCGGTGCTCCTTTTGCTCTGGGACAACTCTCCTCTCCCCCTCTGCCATTTGAGTCTCCTTCCCACCAGGCCATGGCTGGTCAGACTCTGGGGCCCAACATGAGCCAATCTAAACACAGATTCATCTGCCCCTGGCGGAGGCAGCCAGAGAAGGGGCTGGCTTCTCTGCGGCCGCCATAGTAGGGTGGGGTGCGGTGGTCTGGAGGGCTGGCCAGAGACCCAGGCCTCCCCAACACGGGCTGGCGGCCCCACTGAGGACACAAACGCCGCGCTGCCCCTCCAGGTCCATCCAGCAGAAATGCTCTTCAAAAGCCAGGTGGAGCTCCTGCCGGCAGTGCCAAGGGACTAGACAAAGAGCCCACCAAACTCACTCCTTGAGGCCACGTGGACTCCAAGCAGATCCACTGGGCAGGGGAGAGCTGCCCCGGCTGCCGGAGACTACCTCTTGGTAGGAGCAAAAAGTCTCTCCCATGGAGGAGCGGCCGATGGCCTTCTGCTCTTACCAAGGTTTCTCTCCTGTGGGCTGACCTTAAATGCTTTTTTAAAAAATTTAAATAAATCACTTTATTGGGGGCTCATACAACTCTTATCACAATCATATATCAATTGTATGCAGAACACATTTGCATATTTGTTGCCATCATCATTCTCGAAACGTCCTCCTTCTATTTAGACTCCCTGGTATCCACTCCCCATACTTCCCCTCATCCTCCCTCATGAACCCTTAACAATTTACAAATTGTTATTGATTTGTCATATTATACACTGCCCCATGGGCACTTCCCTGTTGTCCATACCCCAGGAAGGAGGTTATATGTAGATCCCTGCAATTCGTTCCCCCTTTCTACTCCACTTTCCCTCCAACCTCCTGGCGTCACCACTGTCACCACTGGTCCTGAAGGGATCATCCGTCCTGGATTCCCCATGTTCCCACCTTCAGTGTACATCCCCTGATCTAGGTGGATTTGTAAGGTAGAATAGGGATCATGATAGTGGGTGGGAGGAAGCATTTAAGAACTAGAGGAGGCTGAGCCCCGGTGGCGTAGTGGTTGTGCGCGGGACTGCGGCCCACTGGGATGGAGGTTCAAGTACAGCTCCATGGAGCAAAGGCTGAGCTTCTTACTCCCCCCACCAGAGGACAGTGATGCCCCCCCCCCCAAAAAAAGAACTAGACGAAATTTGCATATTTCATTGTTGCCACACTGTACCTTGACTGGTACTCCTTGCGACCCTTCCGTAAGGAAATGTCACTTTACCTACCAATGGACATTGGGTCCCCAATCTGTACTTCCCCTCATTTATAATATAATTTTCAGTTTTTCGATGTCTGATACCTTGTGGTCACACAGGATGGTGTGCTTCTTCCAGGTGGGCTTTGTTGCCTCTGAGCTAGATGGTCATTTGTTTACTTTCTTTCTTTCTTTTTTTTGGGGGGGGGACATCACTGCTCTCCGGTGGTGGGAGTAGGAGGCCCAGCCCCACTGCTGGAATTGAACCTCCATCCCAGTGGGCCGCAGTCCCGCGCACAACCACTACGCCGCCACCGGGGCTCAGCCCCATTTGTTTACTTTCAAGTCCCTTAAATGCTTGTTTCCTCTGAAAGAAAAACTCTTCTTTTCCCAGTTTTATTGCCATAAAATTTCCATTACTATGCAATTCACTAGGTCACCTTAAATTTATTTTTGTTTTGTTTTTGGGCATCATTGCCCTCTGGTGGTGGGAGTAGGAGGCCCAGCCCCACTGCTGGAATTGAACCTCCAACCCAGTGGGCCGCAGTCCCGCGCACAACCACTACGCCACCGGGGCTCAGCCAGGTCACCTTAAATTTAATAGATCTAGCAGACCCTCTTGAATGGCACCATGTTGATTGGAAACCACTTTTTAAAAAAAAAAATTTTTGTGAGCATCACTTCCCTCTGGTGGGAGTGGGAGGCCCAGCCTTGCTGCTGCTGGATTTGAACCGCTAAGCCAATGGACTGCAGTCCTGCACTCAACCACTACTTTTTAAATGCACTTCACGAGAGTGTGCCTGCTGACATCTGCTGCCTGCGCCATGCTGTGCTTAGACAACTTGTTGCAAGCACGCACTGGAACCCCACAGCAACACTTTTAGACCCGCCCTCTGTGTTGCAGTGGGGGAAGCGGTGGGTCTGGTGTGCTGTGACTAAAACGGGCCCTGCCTGGCACTGGTGGTCCACTCCTCCCATGCCCATGCCAGCCTCCACAGCAAGAGGGAGGGGGAGGGAAGAAAAGCATTTCCTCAGCACCGTCTTACAGGCTGACAAGTCCTGGTGGTGTGGTGGATTACGTGCTGTCCGCTGACAGCAGCACCAGCTGTTTGAACCCAGCAGCTGCTCTGAGAAAAAAGATGAGGCTTTCTACTCCCACAGAGATTTAAAGTTGTGGAATTCCAAGGGGGCTAGTCTGTTATGTCCTACTGCTGTTTCTGCCGACGTGATGGCCGTGAGGGAGGGAATTCTTCTCTAGGGCTCTTATGAGTAGATCGGAACGGAATGAGGTTTGACATAGGGGCCGAGCCCTGGTGGATCAGGGTTCAAAGTGCTTGGCTGCTAACCAATGGTGAGCGGTTCCAACCCTCTAGCTTTTCAGAGGGAAAAGGATGGGGCCATTAGCTTCTATAAAAGTTACAGCCTTGGAAAGCCCAGAGGGGCAGTTCTACTGTCCTAGAGGGTCGCTGAGTGAGAGCAGTGGGGATGGCTGGTGGACGAGGGGCCGAGTCCTTGGCTCTGAAAAGTCCTCGTATTCACTTTGCCCTCAAAGGATCGCAGAATCGTTCTGACCAGGAGCACAGGGCTCCGAGAGGCCAATGGCTTGCTAAGTCACACCCCTCGTCAATGTCAGAGAAACGGTCCCAGGGCATGTTCAGTGGGATCTTTTAAGAAATGGCCCCTGCTATCTGGATGAGGTGCGCTGGTGGCCGAGTGAGTTATAGGCTAGGTTGCTAACCATCAGGTGAAGAGTTCGAAACTGCCAGCCTACAGGAGAAAACGGAGGCTTTTTATTCCCATAAAGTGGTCCTGTCTTGGGAACCCCTGGAGCAGTTCTCCTCTGTCCCACAGGGTTTGGAGAAGTCAGCAGGAGGAATGGTTGGGGTTGCATCCTGGGCATCTAACCCTGTCGGTCCCTCTGTCAGAAT
>PVJH01017853.1:0-46771 GCA_004026705.1 Nesogale talazaci
GGCACAGACAACAGGGAAGTGAGTGTTGGGACACATTGGACAGTGTACAGGATGAAAAAATAATTTTTAAATTACTAAGGGTTCAAGGGGAGGGGGGGAGGAAGGGTAATACAGGGAGCTGATAATGGGGGCTTGGAGGGAGGGAGAATGTTTTGAGAGTGATGATGGCAGTGGGTGTGTAAAAGTGGCCTGAATACAACTGATGTTGTTAGGGATTGTGATGGGAGTTTAGGGGCCCCCCAATAAAATGATTAATTTTTTTTAAAAAGGGGGGGAGGGGAAAGAGGAGGTTTTTTATTTTGTTTTGTTTTTTTAAAGAGTAGCTTGTATCAAGGGCTCAAGTGGAAAATATTGGGAAATGTATGTGGAAATATGTGTGCAAATGTGCTTGATACAAATGATGTACTGAATGTTGGTAGCTGTAAGAGCCCCCAATAAAATTTTTAAGAATTTGGCAATAAAAAAAAAAACAGTTACCACCTCAGAAACCCAAAGGGTTCACTACAAGACCGCATTAACTCCATGGAAGTGAGAGATTGATTGAAAAGTCAGCTATTTTGGTGATGTCATGTAGTTCTTTAGTTCTTTCTTTAGTATTTATAAGTAAAACATCTAAAAAACCCTTTATGAGAAGCAAATAAAGGACAATATGTTTTCAGAAAGATATTACTTAGAAATTAATTTTCCTCTTGTTTGTGAGCAAATTGCCACACAACATGGGTCATAAGTCAATATCTCTTAATTAAAAGATCATGTTATTGGGGGCTCTTACAGTTCTTGTTACAATCATACATCAATTATATCAAGCATATTTGTACATATGTTGCCATCATTATGTTCTAAACATTTACTTTTGTGTGTGTGTGTGTGTGTGTATTGTTTGAAGCAAATTTGTCACAAGACTCCAAGTCCATTTCAGTTTCAGTTTCCTCCTTTTTCCTTTAAGCCATCCAAACCACTGTTTAGATTTGAGGGCTAAAGAATCTGGAGGGAGATATTTACTTTCTATTGAATCTGTAGTATCAGGTCCATCCTACCTGTCTGATATCACTACTACCATTCCTGTTCCTGTGTTCCATGTTTCCTGAGCTCTTTTATTTGTGTCTGTGCACATGCTCTGGTCTAGCCCACAGTGAAAGTCAGTACTGGGGACAAGATTGTGGGAGATAAGAAAGTCTCAAGAAATCAGTGGATCATTGTGTGTTTCATCAGGATTTTATTGTGCTCTGGTTGACTCACCTCTTCCTTGTGAACCTTCTATGAAGAAATGTTCTATTGACTACAAGTGGGCTTTGGGTTTCTGCTCCCTCTTCTCAACAACATGATTTGTTTGTTTGCTTATTTGGAGTCTTCTGATTCCTGTTACCCAGTCCCATTAACACCTCATGGCCACACAGGCTGGTGTGCTTTTTCCATATGGACGTGCTGATACTCTTGTTTACCTTCAAGCCTTCAGACTTTAGGTGCTATGTCTTTTGATAACCAGGCACCATCCACTTTCTTCACCACATTTGCTTATGCACCCATTTTGTCTTCAGTGATTGTGCTAGGAGAGTGAACATCACAGAACAACAGTTTGTTAGAATAAAGTGTTCTTTCATTGAGGAAGGAAGGGCTAAACATAAGTCCAAAGTCTGTCCATTACCTCAATGTCTTGATATATATATATATCAAAATATGATATATATGATATATATGTGATATGATATATGATATGATATATATGTATATCACACATATGCCAATACTTCTATTTGTGAATTAATTTTTAATTCAGAATCAGTTCTTTCTCCTAGCAAACTGTTCCAATACCCACATTTTCACCATTGTTCTTATGTTTACATCTACTATTGTATTGCAGCCCCTGTTAATCCATCTAATCAAAGACCTTCATTTTTCATGTTTTTCTATTTTAAAGAGGGTTTGTGCATTGTATTTTCCCAATGCGGTGCCTCCCTTTAGCTCTTGATTGTTGCTTTCCATGAGTATTGTTTCTTCTGAGCAACACAAAATCTGTGACAATTTCAATCTTCTCTCCATTTATTATCATGTTACCTACTGGTCCACCTGTGAGGAGTTTTGTTTCTTTACATTAAGCTGTAATCCATATTTAAGGCTGTAGTCTTTTATCTCCACCATCAAGTTCTTCCATTTTTCCTCATTCTAAACAAGAATCTCTTTTAACGGCTCTTCCTCAAATTCTGATGTTGAGTTATTTTTCGCATTATCCAGTTTTCCTGATTATTTGCTCTGTGTACAGTTTGAAGAAGTATGGTGAGTAAAGACAGCCCTGACAAACTCCCTTCTCGATTTTAAGTTGTGCAGTAATCCCTGGTAATATTCACACAACTCCTCTTGATCCATGTACAAATTCTGCATGAGTACAATGAAGTACTGAAATGGTTCTGGAATTCTCATTCTTCTCAAATCTATTCATAGCTTGTTATGGTCAACAGAGTCAATTGCCTTTAGATCATCAATAAGACACAACAAAATCAATTTCTGGTATTCTCTGCTTTAAATCAAAATTCTAAGTTTTACTTATATGTGGTATAACTAGGCTTGTTCAGTAATTTGTGCATTCTGTTGCATCACCTAGCTGTGGAATGGGGGCAAATATAGACATCTTGCAATAAGTTCGTGAGGTACCTGTTTTCCAAATTTCTTGGCATAAACAAGGGTCAATTTCTAATGCTTTATAAGGTTATTTCTACATTTCAATTGGTATCTCATCAATTCCTGGATCTTTTGTTGTTGCTGTTAATATCTTCAGTGCAGCTTGAACTTCTTTCTTCAGTACTGCTTGCATTATGCTACTTCTTGAAATGCTTGGATGTTGACTAGTTCTTTTTACTACAGTGATAGGTTGTGAGTATTCTTTCCATATTGTTTTGATTATTTCTGCATCATTTAATATTTTGCCCATAGACTCTTTCAAAACTGTGACTCAAGGATTGAATTTTATCTTCAACACTATCAGTATAATATATGCTAAATGTGTTCTTACATTTTGATTTTGTAGCTGTAGACTTTTGCATATTTCATTATAATAGTAGACTTTGTCTTCTTGAGCTCCCCTCTAAAATTTCATGTCCAATTATTTTGCTTCATCCTTTTTTCAAGTTTCCTTAGTTACTTTACAGTTAGGTGTAACTTTCAGAGTCTTTACTGAGACCCTTTGATCTTTCCTTTCTGTTCTGGTTTATCTCTTATGAATGTTGTTTTTTTATGTTGTTCCACAGCTCCTCTATTCTGCTGTAATCAGTTTTTAATGTGTCAAATCTATTACTGAGGTATTCTTGAAATTTAAGGAAGATATGCATGTTTTGGCCCCTGTGTAACTATTTTAATATTTTCCAGCTTGATCCTGAACTTACATATGAACTATTGATGGTCTGTTTACAGTAGGTCCAAGGCCACATTTTAGCTGCTGATATTGACCATCTGCATGTCTTCCCACAGCTGTAGTAAATGTGATTACTGTGTATATCATCTGATGAAGTCCACTTGCATAGTAACCTTTTGAATAGTTGAAAAGATATTTGTGATTAAATAAATAATTGGTCTTGCAAAAATTCTGTCAAGTGATCTCAAGCTTTGTTTCTATTACTAAGGATATATTTTCCAACTAGTGTTCTTTCTCTTTGTTTTAAATATTTGCATCCCGATCACCAATGGTTCTCAGGGCATCCTGATGGATGTTTTATACATTTTACACTGGAGTGTTTAGTAGAATTCTCCAATTTCTGCATCAGCCACTTTGGTGGTAGGTGCACAGATATGAGAAATACTTGAAGTAAATGAAATTCTTTGTAAAAGAATAGATATTACCCTATCACTGAGAGCATCATACTTCGAGATATATCTGGAAATGTTATTTTTTATGATCAATACAAAGCCATTCTTCTTGAATGTCAGTAAATTGATATAATAAAATTGATGGCTCCTTCATTCAAAATGACCAATACAAGTATATTTCCCTCACCTGTGCCTAGAAGCTGGACTGCTAACCCAAAGCCTGCAGTTCAAAATCACCAGTCTCAATGCAGGAGAAACAGAGAGCTCTCTATCTGCATGTAGGACTACAGTCTCAGAAACCTTCAAGGCGGGTTCTGTACAGTCCAACAGACTCCCTTTGAGTCAGCACCCCCTCTATGGCAGGTGCTGAAATGATTGCCAAGGATATCCATTTGTAAGTGTTCCATTTACTTTTCAAATCCTTTCAGTTTTGCTGAAGATAGAATAAACTGAGAAAGCAAGGTTCAAACCCCCTTATGTATTATAAGAGCAGTTATAATTTGCTCTTGACACCATTAAATAAATAAAATATTGTTTTAATAAAAGAAAGAATCAAGGACACATTTATGCCATTCACATAGATATCATCTCATTAAAACCTAGAAAGACTTTTACATTTAAACATTATTTTAATGTGATGTTTGGATAATAACGGTGCTACTTGAAAATCACCTTGCATTTAATAATGAACTCATATTTTAAAAGTTTCTGAATCAAAATCTCTAAATATTTTTATCTAAATATACATATTCACAAAATAAAATATATGAGACATTCACTTTTTCCATATCGTCATCTTGATTTACTCAAAAGGGAACACATTAGCAATATTCTCAATAACAATTGGAATAAGGTTGGTAATTTAGAATCAGAAATATGAATTGAATTTATTTATACCATCATCCTCACATTTGCTATACAATCTAAAAGAATAATTGAACATACATAAATTAATCAATTTTTATGTTATTTTATTTAGTGTATCAATAAAACTATACCCACTTATAATGAAATGTTGACTAATACAGATTGGGAATTTTTCAAACTTCTTTGCTCATATTAATTAAGGAGAAAGTAAAAAGTAATTGCAAATTTCTACATGATGGCTAGAACACACTTTTAAGAAATGCATAAATGTGTGTGCACATATTTCTGGGACTTGTGGAGATTTAGCAAAAACTCCAGCTTCCAGGGAGACCCATTTTAAAAGTATGACAGGCTTTTGCAATTTAATATTTCAATTAATAAAGTATTTTATGCAAAATAAACCGGGTAAATGAGTCAAATTATTTTTTATCTATCAAATAACGATTTCCTCAAAAATAAAGAAAGCATCATTTTTAAGCTCAAAATGCTTCTTACACACACAAATGTGTTCTAGAAAAATCTGGGAGGTAGGAGGTATTCTTCCAATTGTCCTTACTGTTTGAATTATTGTATCATAGATGATAATTATTCAGGCAGTGACTCTCAACTTTCCTAATGCCATGACCCTTTCACACAGTTCCTCAGGTTGTGGTGACTGACTCCCAACTAGCATTCTTTTCATTGTTCCGAATCAGGGGACCCCTGTGAAATTGTCCTTCAACCCCTAAAGGGTTTGCGGCCCACAGGTTGAGAACGGCTGATCTAGACCTTTATGAACACAAGATATCATAGAATTTCTAAAAGCATCGTAGAATTTCTAAAAGTCAATATTTAATGCCAATATTAAAATGACACTTATTTTTATACATAATGCACCAGTGATAACTTATGGAAACGTGTTACCTATCTATTTGCATTATTTGTCAGATTTCCAAAGACTGACCTATGATTAGCTGCGCAAGAAGTCAAGCAACAGGCCACCCAGATTCCTCATGGCCTGAGAGTATTGAACCCTCAGAATCTCATTTTGTCAATATGATACTTCGACTAAAGAAAGACTTTTGAATATCTTGCATGGTGAGATTGAATAGATAATAAGATGTGAGTAAGCCAATTATAAGTGTACTCTAAATCTAGTTCCAACAAGCATAGGAAACCTCTGTCCCTCATCTGGAGATGTTTATCTTCCTAAAATGACCAATACAGCAGTTGCAATAGGCAGAATGATTCGTGGTGTGCGTATATCTTTATTTTCTGCCTCAGGTTGTCCCTGATTCATCATGACCCCATGTCCAATCATACATTTCCCCACTCTCAGTTGGGATCCATATGACCAATGTGGTCCATAGTCCTGACTGGCTGACTTTTGAAAGTAAAGGTTCGGGACCTTTCTCTCTGCACAGTCCTGGGTGAGCAACACTGACAGAGACCATTCAGCATCATAGAACCAAGCCAGCCTCTATGGATTGTTACACTGACCAGGATCTGAACCAGTGTCTCCTGCATTAGAAATGAAAACGCAATAACAATGTGTTAATTATTAAGGGTTCATGGGGGGAAAGGGATGGGGAAGGAAGGAGAAATACGGGGAACTGGTACTGGGGGCATAAGTGGAGGGAGGATGTTTCGGGGGTGATGATGGCAGTAGGTGTGCAAATATGCTACGCATACAACTGACGGGTGTTGATTGTGGTGGGACTTGTGTAGGCCCCCAATGGAATGATTAAAAAAAAGGAGGGGAAAGAGAAGCTTATAACAAGATCTCAAGTGAAGAATATTTGGAAATGAAGATGGCAACATGTGCACAAATATGGTTGATACAAATTATGTATTGAATGTTATAAGAGCCTCCAATAAAATTATTGAAATTTTTTAAAAAGTGAAAAATGTATCCTGTTGAATCCCCATTGTCTCCATGTGTACCCTATTAATTTAAGAAATGTGCTATCACAAAGCCCACATGTAAGAAGCACACCACTCTCTGTGATGATGTGGTGTTGAAGGGATCAGGTATCAGGCATCAAAGACCAAAAAATCAAGTAACTGTGAATGGAAGGGAGAAAATATTTGAGACCCAAGACCCATCTGTAGGCAACTGGACATACCTTTACTGAAGGGTTGCGGGGAGGAGATGAGCCAATGAGGGTGCAGTGTAGCAACAATGAAACATACAACTTTCCTCTCGTTCCTAAATGCGTCTTTCCCCCCTTTCATTATCCCAATTCTCCGTTACAAATTTGGCTAGACCAGAAGATGTACACCAGTACACATAGGAACCAGAAACACAGGGAATCCAGGACACATTATCCCTTCAGGACTGGTGGTGAGAGTGGCGATACTGGGATGATGTAAGGAAAGTTCAGTAAAAAATTGGGGAACCAATTACAAGGATCTACATTTAACCTCCTCCCTGGGGGATAGACAACAGGGAAGTGGGTGAAGGGAGACAACAGATCGAGTAAGTCATGACAAAATAATAATAGATTATCAAGGTTTCATAAGGGAGGGGGTAGCTGGGAGGGAGGGGAAAATGGGGAGCTGATATCAAGGGCTCAAGTAGTAAGCAAATGTTTTGAGAATGATGAGGACATCAAGTGTACAAATGCATGAGTTGCATGAGCCCCCAATTTAAAAAAATTAAAGTTAAAAGATGGCATACACACACAAAGAAATAAATGTTATCATAAATAGAAAAGATACCACAAAAAGAAAAGGAAGCGCACAAACACTGAAAAAGAGAAACAAAATTGGATAAATGCAGAGTGGAAAGAAAAGAACACCAAAGTCAAAACACCTATCATTTCTATTATTAGTTTTTGATTGTCTCAATTCAGGCTCACAGGAAAAGCTCAGTTCTTGATTTTTTTTTATTTATTCACTAATTTTTCCAAATCCAGTAATTTCTAAATCAACTTTGTTTTTATATGTACTATACCAACGACAACTTATAAGATCTTGTTATCAACTGTTTTGAGTGTTTGTATATGGTAAATATTATTTTATCTATGAGAAGATATTCTAGTTTTATAGCTGTCCTAAAATTTGGTGTAAACTTTAATAACAATGATTGTTGATCCTTCTTAAAGAGCTATATGCTCAACAGGCATTTTCAAAATTTAATAAAACCTATGAAAATGTAAAAAAAATGAACAAAGGTAAAATTAGTAATCCAAGAATACCCTTGGAATTAATGTGCCCTGTCATTTGAAATGTAAAGCAAGTTTGCATGTGTGAAATATTTGCAAGTAAAGAAAGAGTGGTGATGTGATATTGACCTCTTTGTAGCATTTCTCTCTACCTTGTTTCAGTTATATTGGCATCAGGTCATCATGGTATCCTGGGGAAAACTATCTTTTCAAATATACTTTCCATCTGTTCATTTCTTAATGAACTCATCTATAGGACATTAAAAAAATCAAGACTATCTGAGTCCCTTGTCTATAAATATAGGTTTATTTGGTAATAGACATGCTGTCATAATATTATAATTTCTGTAGCTAATAAAGGAGAAAGTAATAAGAATGTTCCATGAATCTTTTATTATATAGCACGTATCTCTAAGCATAAGGAATCCCTTAAGGACTGTAACAAAATAAAGGCAAAAATGTTGCCTGTTTCCCAAAGCTTTTATTGTCATTTGCCAGCAAGTCGATTCCAACTCAGGGTTATCACAAAGGTACAGAGTCCACTGGTTCTCTGTGTGGGACTTCCAAGGTTGTGATCTCTCTGAAGTAATCCACCAGGGAACTCGTTTGGAAAGTCCACAGTTCGTTTCCAGTTACCAACCTTTCAGCTAAGTGTTGAGCACTTGATGTTGTGAGGAATCAGGAACTCACCCTGCAGCTATAATGAGTTTCATTATGGGTTAGCAAAGATACCAAAACACCCTTTCAGCTGAGTGAGGCTTACTTTTGTCTTTCCTAGTTTTAAATATCTCTCCTTTTGTACCCTCTTGTCCTTTTTCACTACAATGTATTCTTCTTGGCTTTAATTGTCATTCTTGATGGGAAAATAAAAAAAGAAGTCTTAATGGTACTGTTTTCTAGCTCCAATATTTACTTCTAAGAATGAAGCTTTGGAAATTTCTAATTGAAAACTTAAGGTGTCTTGCGTTTCTAGAATGAAATAAAAGGCTATAAAATTATTCATGGAATATTATCTCACTTTGGGTTTGATAATAGTTAAGGCTAGATTAATCGGAAAAGGATAGAAAGAGTCAGATAGTAATTAATAATTCACAATCATCCAAAATATACATCGTCCTTCTGAGTTCTACTTTTGTCACTTTTAATAGCTAGGGGAAGTTGTATTCTTTCAAATCCAGTGACACTTGGAGAGTGAAGCTATTTCTGAGTGGAAGAAAAGATCATTAATATCCTGGGAATCCATGCTTACTTCAGTTTTATTTAAACTAATATTGAACTCTAACATTTATCATGCAACTACTGAGAATCTGAAATATTCCATATAAAATATCAACCTAAGAGATTTGTATAACGAACAATAAAGGATACCTCAATGTCTATTTCAAAACTGATTTGATGAATGCTGAAAAGGTCAACCTAAAAATAGCTAGATTGAATCGGTTATATGTGTAGTAACATATGCATCATTTAATAATGAACTCTAAATTCCCACCATAGTTTAAGTGCTACCAGGAATGCTAATTCTGAAAGCAATGGGTAATGCGCTGTCCATCTGCCTTTGTCCAGAGCAAGGTCAGGCTAATGAAATCCTGATGTACCAGAAGGTGAGTGACTGACCTGAGGGATAGGAAGGGACTGTGGCACACGCAGAGTGACATGGTACTCTGAATCAGTCATGATTGTGATTGTTTAAAATTTCAAGCAATCCTAGGAGATGTATTTTTTAAATTTCTGTGAATATTCAAATGTTATAAGTATCTAATAAGATAATTCTTTATCCACACAGTTAACTATTTCTAATAGATTTCATTAAGTAATTTTGACACAGCAATAATGAAAACTTGCATGTGTGTCTCTCACTTGGGTAATGTTTTACCCAAAGACAGACAAAAATATCCAAATGTGATTTGTCCACAATGACTTAGTTTACAAATATTTGATTATAGACAGCAATCAATTGAATATGCAATTTATGCTGTGAAAACTAAAAAAATCAGAGACTGTGTTCAATATTAAAAAGTTGATAAAAACTGATACCTATAATGGGAACACACATTTGAAATTCTCTATAAATGTATAGTCTATCATGTCTGGACCTTTATTGTATTTCCTGACCATGTGGAGCTCATCAAAGTAGATCAGATTTTGTTCATACCTTTTCAGAATTTCCTTATGGTGTTAGAGTGTTTCTTTGATATTTTCTCTTTTGTTTCTTTTTTAGTAGAGGGTTTCAAAATCTCATAAGGAAATTTACTTTATCCATTTCCATACTTTATCCATTTCCATTAATTCCATTTCCATATTTTGGAAGCCCACTACTATAATTGTTTTATGATTTTACCTGGGAAATAAAAGATAAACAATATACCATTGGACAAAAGAGAGACTTTTATAAAAAGTCCTATGCAGAAAATAATATTTAGACAGAGAAAAGAGATGATATGAAAACATCCATGCATACACAGACACAATAATACTAGAGAGCATTTGAGGGATGTATTTTCAGACATATTCTTTTCTCTTGATAAAATTTGATGACATTAGAAGGGCATGATAGTGTAAGAATTTGGAAAACCCTATTATCGTTTAAGTTAGGAAATGATTTCATGTTGAAAAACCTAGTTAGGAAAAAATAGTAGAAAAAACTTAGTTGAAAAATTGGAGAGAAGCAAAAATAATCCAATCTGTACATCAATTTCTATCTTCTTTTTCTCTGTCCCTCCAATCACTTGTTAATAAATTATAACTACTACCTTATTCATTACTTCACAGATTGCCATTTATCAAGATAGCATATTTGAGTAGTGTTTTATTAGCATTAAAAACATCTCGATCTCAGATAAGTTATAAATGTTTTAATAAAATTGTTTGAACATGTGACATGTTTTTGGAACTGAAACCCAAACCCAAACAAAAGCAGAGCCTGTCCCTTCAAAGAGATGTTGTTTTTGCAGGATTTAATCCCTCAGTAGCTTGAATTTAGACCTCACTGTTACTGAGTACAATCTGGCTCAGAGCAACCTCACCTAAAATTCCAACACAGTAAGTCTTCAGAGAAGCAGCTTCAGAAAGAAAACAAAGCTTACAGTCAAGTCAGTCCCAACACTTAGTTGTGCTATAGGACAGGGTAGAAATGTCCCAGTGGGTTTCCAAGACTGTAACTCTCCATAGGAATAGAAAGCCTCATCTTCTTCCCAAAAAGCAACCGATAATTTAGAACTGAAAACCTCAAGTTTAACTTCCCAGTGCATACATATTTCAACATCAGGGCTCCACAACAGCTGCCAGCCTCATCGTTCTCCCATGGAGCTGACGGGTGGTTAGACTCATTGTCCGTGCTGCTAGTAGTTCAATATTACCCAGCAGCATTACTAAGCTTCCTCAAATATGTCATTTAGAAAGCAGATCAAGAAAACTCACTGCTTTCAAGGCAATACTGACTCAGAAGGCTCCTACAAAGCAAGATATATTGCCCATGTGAATTTTTGAGACTAAGCGATTTTTTTAAACAGAAATCTGCATTTTTCTTCCAAGGAATCGTTCTCATTTTAGTGTTCTTACCTTTTATTGATTGTAGTCCAAGAATTATAACTAGGTAGCAGGGATCCTAGAGTTTGGATAGGTCCTAGTTAAATAATCACATGGAAGACTGGGCAATCACTCGAACTGCACTACTTCCTCTGAGGAACCAGGAAAGAAAGAGTGGGACAGTTGGTACTATAGACAGTACCATCCAGAGAGAAGCAGGCCCAGTTTGGAATACTAGGAAAGATGTTCAAAATAAGAGTTGCAATCTGAAGGGTCAATGGTTTCTAGCCACCTGCTGCCTCTGGGGGAGGAGATGAGGCTTTGTCCTCCAGCCAACAGACTCGGAACTCACTGGAGCAGCACCACCTTGTCCCATTCGGATGTTCTGAGAGACCATTAACTTGATGGCAGAGTTTTTTCTCCAAAATTTTAAAAAAGTTAATCAATTATTTGCAGGACAGAATAGATTATCTGAGAGCCCTCATGCAAGTCTGTTCCAGTAATTAAAAATGGACCATTGAGAGAAAGAGAGGGAGAAAAGGGGGCGGGGGGAGGCGTAGGAGAAAGAGAGAGACCAGAATAGGCTGAAGAAGCAGGAAGACAGCATATTGTGGAACTCTGGGTCTCACTTTTCATTAAAGAACAATAAAATGTATTGCTACATATAGATTTAACAATGAAGTAAAATATCTTACTATTTGTCAGTGCATTAAATTATTTCATTTTCTCAAAAATCTATGAGTTAAGACATTTATTTTTCCTACTTTAGTTTTTTTTAAGAAAAGTGTGTTAGGCTGAATTTTCTACAAACGTAACACATATGTGTGTATATGGAAAGAGATTTATATCAAGAAATGACTCACATAGTTGTAGAAGCAGCTATGTTCAGCCTGGTTTAGCTTCTAGAGAGAGATTGTAAGCTGGAGGCTTTTCATGACCTGTGTACTCATGACTGCTGAAAAATGAAGAAGCAAAAAGATGAAAGAGAAAGAACACAGGCCTTTGAATGCAGACGGAATGAATTCAAGGCCAGAAGTGCAATGATAAAGCCTGGGATTGGGAGGTATTATGGCAGGAGATTGAAGAACCAAAAATAGTGACCACACCCAGCAGAAGTGACAGAGTTCCCCCATGGAATCTGCTTACAAAGGAGCAGGGAACACATTCAAGGAGTCTTTCTTTTAAAGGCACCAAATCACTGCCTTAATAAAGCAATGATTCTTGACCTGTATGTTACGACCGCTTTGTGGTTCACAGGATGATCTTAGGAATGGTCAAACTGCTCCTCTATCTGTCCCCAAAGGTTCCATCCACATGCAGATACACCCCCATACAAGTACCTGGCATGAAGTCTGTTACCCATGTTTCAAGACAAAATTTCATTTATTTGTAATTAGAAATAAATATCCCACAATATATAGTTACAAATTTTTGATTAACCACTATGCTTTAATTATGTTCACTTTGTAACAATGAAAATATCTCCTGCATATCAGATATTTACATTAATATTCATAACAGTAGAAAAATTACAATTATGATGTAGCAATGGGTATAATTTTATGTTTGGGGTTCACCACAACATGGCACTAGGAAGGTTGAGAACCACTGTAATAAAGGATGCAGGACTCCACTCAGACTCCACTGAGTTACATATATAATATGTCATCACAAGGTTGACTACAATGTCAGGTCACATCATGGGGACTGCTTCCAAACTATTGAGAACCTTGGTGCAGCCAAGTTAACACAAAGCCAAACTATAAAAATAGTACAGAGAGGTAATTTGCACAAGATCACAGATAGTAATGGAGTGAGAATTTAATCACTGAAAATTGGATTGAATTTGTGGTATAATCTTTATGTACTCTACTATTATGATTTTGAGAGAGAGCTGATAGACTTTTAAAGTGACAAATAGGCCCCTGTGGACAATTTGTAAGTTGTGTTCCAAAACATAGTAAGGAACTAACCCAGTGATAGTTAAAAGCAATTTTCCTCCTGGCAGGGGTATGTGAATTATCAAAAGCTACATTCTTGTTGATGTTAGAAGCCGTTGAGTTTCTTCTGACCTACAGCAAGCCTATACACAGCAGAACCAAGTACCACCTGACGCTGCTATTCCTGAGATTGTTCCCGTGTTTGAGTCCCTTTGTAGATGATGTCATGACATCCTTGCCTCTGAGTTCCATTTGGCTCTACTTCTTCCAAGGCAGATCCCTTTGATTTCTTAGCACTTTCAATATTCTTTGTCACACTTCCAATGCATCATTTTTGTTATTTCCAACTTTTACATTCCAAATACCGATGATTATCAATGGATCTGGACTGCATGCATGATCAATAGCAGACTTAAGTTTGTATAAGTTCAACATCACTAGCATTAGTGGTTGGCTCATAGCTCTCGCAGTTGAACTAACTACATTGCTTTATAATATAAGGACAGCTATTAGACTATCACAGACAGCATTGTATTTACAGATAGATCATGAATTGTCCTTTTTGGCAATAAATGCAACACCATTTCTCTTGAATATGTCACTTATGACATATTAAACCATATACTGCTTGATTTAAAATGTATGATACCAGTTCATTTCAGTACAGCAACACCTAAGATATGGAACTTCATGAATTCTATTTAATTTTTGAATACTTCCAAATTTCTTCGATTCATATTTTATGTATTCAAAGTTCTAGCTAGCAACAGATTTTGCAACTGCTTCATATCATTTTTAGCCATATCCCACTAGCAAATGAAGATCCTCAAGGTTTTATTCAACCAAACATCCCTGTCATTTTAGTCAACTCTATATTTTCAGACGGTAGGGCTCATATTCTACCACTATCACTGACAATGCTTTTCTGCTATCCATAAGGTTCCGAAGTGAACTGCCTAGTCTTTCTGATTAATATTTTCTTATGCTGAAGCCTTTCTACATTGGGTGGCTTTGCTGGAATTTCAAATAACAGTTACATAGATCCCAGCATCACAGTAACACACAATATGAACACTGAAAGAAGAGGCTTATTCTACAGAGCCATCGGGTCTATACATACACAAACACACGTGCATGCACACACACACATTGTCATACAATCTATTTTTGCTCATTGTTTTCTTATTCTTTATAGGTTCTAGCTCATTCTGGCCAATAAGCAATCTGCACAGCAGATCAAAATGCTACCCTGTCACCGTGTTCCATCCTCCCAATGGTTCCTGTGGCTGAGTGCATTGATGCAACCTCTGTGTCAATCCATCCTATTCAGGGCTTTCCTCCTTTTCATTTCTCTTTCACTTAATCAAGTATGAAGTCCTTTTCTAGGAACTGGTCTCCCCCACCAATATGTCCTAGTATAGAAGTCAAAACCTTCCTATCCTTAACTCTAAGGAGCACTCTGGCCATACTTTTTCCAAGGCAGATCAGTTTGATGTTTTAGCATTTCATGGTACTCTCAACAACATTATTCAGCATTGCAGTTTAAATACATTGATTCTCTTCTTGGCTCTTTCTCATTCAATTGCCAGTGACCACCTATATATGAAGAATTGAAAATGCTATGGCTTGGGTCAGGCACACTTTTGTCTTCAAAGTAACATCTTGATTTTCAATACCCTAAAGAGGTCTTGTGCAGCAGATTTACCCAACACAGCAAGCCTTTTCATCTCTGGTCTGCTGCTTCTATGAGTATTGGTTGTTTACCCAAGCAAGAAAAAAATCTTTAAAACATCAAACTTTTCTCCCCTTTTCCTGATATTGCATATTGGTTCAGGTGTGAGGATTTGGGTCTTCTATACATTGAGTGGTGTCCACACTGAAGACTGCCACCCCTCATCTTCTTTATCCATAGATCCTCACTTTTAGCAAGCAAGATTGTGTTGCCTGCATACCTCAATTTATTCATAAGCCTTCCTCCAATCCTGCTGTCACGTTTTCTACATGTAATCCAGTGTATGGTCTAACACTTTGGCAAAAAAACAAACAAAACCGTTTGGGTCATCTCTGCTTTCAGCTAAGATCCACCTCACATCCGCAAGAGTATTCCCTTGTTTCTTATCCTCTTCTCAATGTGGACTGAACTCCATGCTTCCTGTCACTACATGGCTGCATCTGTTGCTAGATGATCATCAGTAAAATCTTATCACTGATAATTTCCTCTAGTTTGAACATTCTTTTGGATAACCTTTCTTTGGAATGGATCTCTTTCAGTCACTTGGCCAAAAAGTTTCTCTAAAGTGCTTGGCATAGATAAAAAAGTGCTTTCAGTGCTTTGTTAACTTGTTTGAACATTTCAATTGGCCTTCCAAGAATTCCTGCTTTGTTTCTGGCTAATGCTTTCAAGGTAGCTTGAACATATTCCAATTTCCTCTTGAATTTCTTCAGAACCATTGATGCCAAAGGCAGAAGATCAAGCTTCACAGTAAGCATTTTGCTCACACGCATCCTATGCAGGATGGAATAGAAATGTTCCTTGGGATAGCAGAGATTTTAATTCTTTAGGAGAGTAGACTGCCTCAACCTTATTTCATACATTTTGGGTGTGTTTGAACTATTGTTCTTGGGGTTATCTGCCCAATACTTAGCGCACACACTGGAAGTGATCAAACTGTGTACAGATTTCAGAAAGTACATGAAAAAAATGAACTTTACCACAAACATTCTGAAACTGTATGTACAATTTCTTTCTTTAACCAATTCATTCTTTAATATCTCTATACATTCTTTATTAATTAATTCAAGTTACATTAAATTAAGACATCTCCAATAGGTCAAACACTTTGGGTTTTGTTTGTTTGTTTGTTTTGTTTTTTGGGCATCACTGCTCTCTGGTGATGGGAGTAGGAGGCTCAGCCCCACTGCTGGAATTGAACCTCCGTCCCAGTGGGCCGCAGTCCCGCGCACAACTACTACGCCACCGGGGCTCAGCCCATGGTCAAACACTTTGTAATGCATAAATATGTATCTGAGGACAAAGCTGAAGAGTTATTTCCCTTCATTAAAACATTAAAATTTTAAAAAAAAACATTAAAATAGGAGTATAAAGATCATTTCAAATGGCCATGAAAGTTACAAATGAGGCTGAGCCCTGGTGGCGTAAGTGGTTGAGTGCGGGATTGCAGCCTGAGGGCTTGGCGGTACAAATCCAGCAGTAGGTAGCTCCCATGACCACCAAAGGGCAGTGATGCCCCCCAAAAGAAACAAAAACAAACAAACAAAAGAAAACAACAAAAAAGAAAGTTACAAGGGAAATACAGCGAGAATTGCATTTAATAAACGGTGTGCCCAGGAGCTGGATGTTTCTGTCAACTTCCTGATGAGCGCTTCACTTCCAAGAGAGAGTTAGTCAATAGAAAAACTTAGCAAGATTTGGTGGGCAGATTTGAAGCAACAGCTATTATTTTCTAAAAGCTGTCATGGTTCAATACAATGGGTGAAATATGCACAGGTGTTACTAGAATTATAGCCTTTTTTATCCCTACTTAGCACCATATCCAGATCTTTCTGAAATGACAAGAACAAGATATTTGACTGTAAACCACAAAATGTTGGCTTCACAGTGGCCACAATTTTCAGTTCTCAGTTCTATTTGAGCAGCTGGATATACGCGCCTTCCTATATTTCTCTGCAAGCTCTGATTTGTCTATACCTGATCAATGCTTCAGAGGGATGGGGGAGAAATGCCTCCTCTAATCCTCACACTTCCTCCTCTGGCTTATTTAGTTAGTTTCTTCTGCATTTGTACACCACTTAATTCCTATAGGTAAATTTCTTTTTCCACGTGCTCTGTAGTTTCTATTCCCGAACTGATACCGCACTGGTGAACCTGTAGAAAGAGATAACAATTGATCTATAAAGAAAACTAAAAAAGGTGCAGCCCCTGTCTTGAATTGTGTTCTCTCAGGCAGCAAAAGCAGTAAAGTTTACCTAGGTGTATCCAGAGAAGTTTCTATCAAGATAATGGGTCTCTCACTTGTAAAAGCAGTCAAGTTCCAAATTCAGGCATCGGATGTCAGCCTTCTCATCAGTCTTGAGCTCCAATTAAATGACCTTTACCTGTTTGAGTCTGGGTAAGAAGATGGGAGAAGACCCGATAGGATTCACCCGTGAGTAATTGCAAATGGGATTCTACATGTATTCAAGTATAAACTGACCTAAATATTAGCCAAGGCACCTAATTTTACCAAAAACGAAATTAAAAATGTGCTGAAAACTTGGCTTACACGCGATTATACATGGCATCCTGCTGGGTATCAAATGAGCCCTCAGGGAAGCAAGAGAGGGGGATTTTACTGCTCCTAGTGGAGTTAGAGTGGGGTGTGTTTTCTGATGCAGTGAACATCCGCAGTCCTGAAGGCAGTTGTGACATCAGAAGAGGAGCAGGGGCAGTACCAGGAGCCTGAGCATGGGACGGAGTGGTGAGTTTCACAGCACATGGGGAATGTAAGAACATTTTGAGACAGGAAGCTGACTCATGGAGGGGCAGTGGTGACCCATGATGTTAGAGCTTAGTGCTTTCAGGCTGAGACTTAATGGAGCAGATTGTCTCTGTGCACTTAATTTCAGGAACTTGATTTGCTGCTTCAAAGAGTTTGAGCTGAATGAATTCAAGTTGAGTCTTAAAACTAACAGCAGACCCTTTGGGCATGTGTTAGCAGATCTGAAAAACATTGGAGTTTGTCCTGATGACCAACTGTGACATGACCATATCTCCTGTGCATAGCGACTTGTTGATTTCCTCATTAAACCCTTTAAGATCTGAGTTTTGTGAAGCCATTACAATGAATTACCCCATCCTAACAAGAATGGTAGTGACTATTGTTTCAGACAAAACACAACACTACAATAACTTTTTTATTTAAAAAAAAATCACATCTAACTCATTGACCACAGTGCCTAAATGCCTTCTCTAAATTCAGCGTACAAGCTTTGCTATTTTAATAGGTATATTTTCTACAATCCTATTCCATAAATTCCCATGTAATCACTGATCATTAGAGTTTTTTAAGTCTATATAGCTGCAATAAAGCCCCTCCCTTTCACCTTTTTTCCCCCATGGAAAATACATTTCAAATAAGATTGATGGTGTTTATGATAAAGCCATGGTCATGGGGAAATTGGAGACATAGTGTTGAATAATTCTATGGCATATTGTTCAGTAAGTGTATCTGTCACTAATTTTAGAATCCATGTATTAACATAAGTGAACCTTTTATTGTCCTTCACAGAAGTTGAAAGAAAGTTATAGTTATGGAAAGTTACACATTTCATATAAGATTTGAATAAAGATATTCATTTACATAATTGATGAAGATTCACAGAGCAGAAAACAGACAGCGTTACAAGATGTGTTCTCCTTCTTAGAATATTTGTTTTATAAGGTGAACTTAAAAGAAAATTAAATAATTTGGAACACTTGAGTAGAATGTGAGTGATTAACTATTTCTTTGTATTGGACAACAAATGGTCAGAATTGGATGGGGTACCCATGAGACACAAAAGCTGATTTATTGTGGAGAAAATTCCTTTTTAAAGGAAGGAAATGAAAAAATAAATAAAACCAATTGAAATTAGAAGTCTAAAATCCAATAACTTACAGCTTATATTAATGAGGGAGTTCCAAATAAAAAGCTTTAAATAATTGGTATGTGAATGATTCCTGAGATTTAAAAAAAATACCATTCTTCAAAGGGTTTTTTTTTATAGATTGGAATTTAACCTTTTTCTTTTCATTTTTCTTGTGGAGTTTATTCCTCTTTTTCTTTACTCTTTTTTCCTGAGATTGATCATTTGAAATCAATAAGGATTCAATAAATTCTCTAGCCTTGTCAATGGTATTAATCAAAACACAGGTTAGATGTTCAGCATAGTAGGTTTTTTATTTCTTGCCGGGGAACCAGATAGCCAGCGCAAATGAAACTACTCTAAAGGTATGTCTCATAAAAAGAACACGGTTCAAATCAATAGTGATAGTTTGTGTAGTGGCACTGATGCTTTAAATTTTATTTTCTATATCCTGACACTGAAAGTCTACTTTTACTTTTAAGAAATGACTAGATCTAAAGAAGTCTAGACTCTATTTGGAGATGGATCTATATGTATCCCTGAGGGCTGAATTAAGGTCCTAGAAATCATACCTTCCACACAAGTTATGACGCCTTTTGCAACTGATTCTTTGAAGTCCTCCTTCCATCCTTCTTTAGAAAGAGAGAGGGGGAAATAGTTTTAAAAACACCTTTTTTTTTCCTACTCAACATGAGTTTAAAAGTTTATCTGATCATATGATTGGGGCAATGAAGTTGAAAAATTATTATCTTTTCCTAATGACATTGCATTCCCTTTGAAGTCCAGTTTCTAGACAAGTCATGAAAATATCAAAGAATCCATAAGCAGATGCAGAAAAGCCCAGACTGGAAATATCAGAATAAAATTGGTTTTCTGTCTCTGAACTTATAAGGCTATAAAATCCTTTTGGTTCTTATTTAATGTTTTAATTTGTAATAGATGAAGCATATTTTGATGTTAATATATTTAACTCATATTTTATAGATGAAATATGATTCATAATAATTTATTAAATAAAGACTTTGATCCTTGGTTTATTCTACTTATACTTAAGTCTTTTGCTAAGAGTCACACTCTTCTATATCCAGGACATGGAATGTAGTAACAGAAATTGGAATCTCTGTAATATTCCAATGCCCAAATGCTTTGTCATCCCAATATTAAGAATTTGTTTAAAATATTAGAATAAAGTATAATTAATTATAATTCACCTATATATTATTAAATATTTGCAATGATATTTTGAAAGATATTAGTATCCCTATTTTACATGTGTAGTCTAATGTGCATTAAACATGTAAAAATATTGGGAGCTTTTGGTATTAATACCTGGAATGTGAAGCAAACACAGTATAATACAAATGTTCATGCTGTTTCCATGATACCATGCCTTTCTAAAGCATAATTAATCAAATCTCTGTATGCATTCATATTTTCAGCTTTCCCAACCTATCTTTCTGACATTTTGTCCATGTAAATGTGATGCAGTAAACATATCTATAAAGTTAAATTCAATGATTATAGTTAATGTGTTGTCTTAATTGTTTTCTATTTTACTTCTCTGAGTTCTAATATCCTTAACTATAGATACAGTGAAGTCATAGACAAAATTCATGATTAAAGGTTGAGTAGTGAAGTTAAAAAGTTACAATATCAGAGAAAAATGCTTCAGAGCATTGTTTATCGGGACATGTGATAAAGTTCTTCCAGATCTGCTCATGAAAGGCAAAGGATAACATTGACCTCAAGCTCCTGAATTCTGTGTCCCGGAGGTACCCCGCTTCAGTGAGCCTCACTACAAAGGCACTCAGCTGCACTTCTATGAGTTAGCGAGCCCAGAGTCCCTCAATTACGTTCCCAGAGGCACAATACATTTGTCATCCTCCAGTTCTAAAGCACCCAGCATGACTTGCTTCCTGGCTTGATTAGTCCACCACTTTTTCATGCTCTGGCTCCTGGTTCTGCTGTTGCTCCTCTGATGTTACAGCTGTGTTCTGGACCCAAGAGATTCACTGCGCAGGAAACGTGAGTCCAGAGGTGGCATTTCACTCCTGGTTCTTGCTGGTAATTAGGGCCCGCCTCCCGCTTCTCAAAGGGCTCATGTTATGGGCAGCAGGATGGCAGGTAGGGAATTCTGTCCACATTTCTTCCTCTTCCTACCAGAAGCAAGCAGGATAGTCATTTGGTAGGAATTAGAGAATTTGGCTAGAATAGTCATATTAAATAATTCACTGCCCCATGCACTCAAAATCTAGGCATCAAACATTTCAAGGATAATGAAATAAACACCTGTTGATTGTTGTGTTTCCATTGAAAAAATGATAATATAGGAAACATAACTTTCAGAACTCCAAAACTAACTAAAGATTTGTGAGTGTGTGTGTGTGTATACACACACATACTGGTATTTGTGCAAATAAATAGCTGGAGACTGGTATTTGTGCAAATAAATCCACTGAAGAACACAAACTTTCTGCAGTTCCCCTAGTCGGGTAGACACTGATATCTAAGTTGCCTGGCAGCACTTTGGAAACGTATCATTCACAGGACTTGTATTTACTTGACCTTGAAACTTCATAAGCGAGTGAGATCCTTTGCCAAGGACTTTTAAAAGAAGCAACTGTTGGAATTCTTTAATATCAATGCTTTCAGAGGTAACAAACAAGGGCTGCCCAAATTGGGGAAAAACAACAAAACTACATGGGGGTAGGAAATCAGATGTCTATAATGGCGCTTTGAAATATTCTGATAAATTCCAAAGAGTTTTAAAGACACACACACATGTGTATGGATGAACAAATTCTTAAGAAAAAAACAAAAATCCTAATATCTTACTACTGACTGACTTTGAAGCTCTATAGAAGAATGAAGTAAAGATTGAGGAAGAGTTAGAACCTACCTGTTTGGGCATTAAAAACAGATGCAATGCATATGCAGAAACCTACAGCAGAAGGGAGGAGATGTCTTGATTGCAAGCACTAAAGAAAAAAAAATTAAAACATCATTGAATCTGTAGAATATCTAAGGCATCGCTAAGTGATTCATAAAATGTCTTAAAAAAAAAGGTATGGTGATCTATTTCACAAAGTGTAAAACCTCAAAAAAAAAAAAAGACCTTTACTGACCTTTTTCAAACTAATATATTTTTCAATTTTCTTAAAACTTCTCTACAAAAAACACCCATGATCATCATGTGTCTTCCAAGATAATCTGTCAAGATGACCCGCTTGATCTCCCAGAAAGAGTTGCCATAACCTTCTAGCAGACTGCTCTGCCTGAAATTGAAAACACCCAGCAGTGAGCCTTGGAAGCTGTAAGGTTTGGGGGTTTGGGGTATTTTTTTTTCTTCCTTTGGATTTTGAAGGCAATCAAATGAGACTAAGACAATTGTATGACTGAGAGAAGTTGCACACAATCATCTACTGAGGAAAAAAATTCCCTCTAGAACCATGCACTTGCTCATTCTTTCAGGGCAATAAGGCCTCTTTTACAGATATTTCAGTGGGTGTGTCTCTAGAGTGCCACAGTGGCCTATATAAACCATGGACATATGACAGAACTTGGTGCTCACGGTGAATTGTAGCTCTAATCTAAGAGCAGTTAGTTAATGTGACGTGACCCTACTTGATAAATGCCCTCATGAAGAAATCAACAGAGATACCATGTTATAACAAAGTGAGGTGAAGAAATTAAATGATGCCACCTATTAGAAATAACAATGCCTGGAGTCTTAAAAGTTAGTCTTCAAGCAAGCAATAATCTAATGAAGTGTCACCTAAGTCCACATAGAAGAAACCTACTATTTTTGTGATCTAAAGATTGCAAATAAAAATCTAATAAAAGAGGTGGGTATAGCATTAGAGTTTAAATTCTGAACAACCAGGTTGTACAAAGATATGGATAATAATGAAAGCCTAAACTCCACTTGCAATATATTAGGTGGATTTTTGCATGTTTTTTCTTTACATGCATTTATCTTGTATGCCTTTCTTTATTCTGAAATCCAAGTTCTATTTATTTATTTTGAAATCGAGGATAGTAAATCTATAAAGATTACAAATCACTGTAAAGTTTCCTAGTGCTAAAGCAGGGGAGGTTGCCGATGAGGGACATCAAAAATATTCCAAGAGGGAAGAAAAAAATCCTAAAATTAACTGCAGTGATGATTGCACAACTTTTTAATTTGTTTAAACCATCAAACTGTGTGATATATGAATTGCATCAATGAAACTTCACCTTTTGAAAAAGTTGATCATAACTGTAACCCCCCATCTGTTTACCATACAAATTTATTTTAAAAATTATAAGGGAAAATTATTTCATTGGGTAACCTTACCCCATCTACCATCCAGCCCCAACTTTCTGATTCAGACTTCTTTTTGATGTCCAAACTCAATGAATTTTGAAAAGTATGGTTTGAATGTCTCAAAAATACCAAGAAATATTGTTTGGGCAATATAAATGTTGGATACCGAATGCATTAGAGAAGGAGTAGAGATATGAAAGCACTGACTTCAGTAAAGGGTAGAGCTAGATGGAGGGTGGATTGAAAATCAATAGCTTCACATTTTAGTATTTTTTATTTAGTAATGGTTTTTATGATTTGCATCAATGTTCTTTGACTTGCCCTTGACACTGAAAACATTGTTTATAATCAGTTTCATAAGCAATTCTATTTTAAATAGATCAGCAGAAAGAATAATTATAACTGCTTTGATAAATATATGCTTATCAAAATAAATAAATTATATAATGAATATCTATTTTTCTAACTGTAGTGACATTTATAGACTTTAAAATATGTAATAAATTATATTTCTATTATTTTTATTTTTTAATTTTTTGTGGGCATCACTGGCTCTTGGGGTTGTGGGCGCTACCCAGTGCCACTCCTGAGAGCCGCCGCTGGATTTAACCTCCAAGCCCGCGGGCTGCAGTTCTGCACTAAGCCACTTACGCCACCGGGGCTCACCCCTATATATCTGTTATATTGAAACTCATTTAACTTGTTTGGAATTCTGTTTCTTTTCTGTATAATCATATACAGAATATAATTAATATAATATAATACAGGATATAATAATGCTTATTATTAGTTCTGAGAATTATTTTGTTATAGTAACTTAAAATACAGGGAAACTGTAGATAATTATAATTCAATTGGAATTATGACATTCAAAGTTAATATCTTAAATTTTGGTTTATTACAGATTGTGAAGTATGTACAGCAAAATCTACTTAAGAAAACTGTCAGAGGAGGAAAACTCAAATATTTCCCAATAAAATGAGCAACAGAAAAGGGATGACTGAACATTCTTGCAAGTTTTTCCCTTTTGAAATTTTCCAGCCTCATTCACCTTCTATTGTGCTTTTTAGTGTGAAACATTTGAGCTTTCTTTTTCTGACAAGTTTCAGCCTTATGCAAGTTGTGGTGTTCACTGATCTGCTGTATATCCAAATATGTTTCACAAACTTATAACCTACCAAATATTTAAGATATAATGATTGAGTGTTTTAATGTTCTCCAGAGAAATAGAATTAATTACCTTCATTTATTGATGGAGTATGACTCAAAATGAGAATAAAATAATGCACAGAGTATGGGATATACAAAATATCCATAAGGAAAATTGGATAGTATCAGAAAATAGAGTGGAACATCTAAAGATCAATCTCCAATGTTCTGAAGCTGAAATTTGCTGGTATTAGCCATTTTGAATTAGACATTCATATTGTTGACTATGCTTGGAATGACAAACTCAAAATAAAACATTTCAATATTTGTCTTGAAGTGCTACATTTCAATTGTGGTATTAGGGAAGAATTTTGAACTTCTAAAAGGACAAACCCGTCTGTATTGGAAGAAGCAAAGCCAGGGCATAGGCATGGGTGGCAAGACTTTGCTTACATGGTTTGGACACAAAGGTCGGAAAGACAAGTACCCAGAGAAAGACACTATGTTTGGTAAAGTGTACGGGCAGGAAGAACAGGAAAGCCCTCGATCAAATGGCTTGATACAATGACTCCATCAATGGACTCAGGCATAGGGACAATAGTGAAGGTTGTGGAGGATCAGGAAGGTTTAGCATAGAGTTGCTAAAGAATTTGAGGACACCCACCCACACATTTTGAAGTACTATGTTGTCTGTGATGGAATAATATTTGTAGACCTACAGAGAAATTCAGTTAACTTAACTTGTATTTGAATTCCTGAGTCAACCATCAAAGCTACTCATGAAGATATTGAAGAACTCTACCGACTTCCTCAATCTGAAATTGATCAAAAATATGCTACTAAGTTGTATTGATAATATTGCCATTGCAATTTGAATGTTGGTAACAAAGAGGAGGCATCAATATTATGTATTTAGTGATAAAAAACATGGAAAATATATTTAAAAAATCTAAATGATCAACAATTCATTGCAAATATCTTTTTTCAACAATGGAAACAGCAACCATGCATGTAGATATTACTGGATGAACTATACAGGATTCAAATTGACTACATTTGTGGGAACAGAATATGGAGAAGCTCAAGATAATCAGTGAAAACAAGAAGATGGGTTGACTGTGGAACAAACCATCAAAAGCTTACATGCAAACTCAGTTTGGATTTGAAGATTTTTTAAAGTTCATAAGGGTCAACATAAGACTTTGAGTATATCACATCTAAATTTGGAGAACGTCTCAAAAATATGTATGATAAATTGAACACTAGTGGCAGAAAACTTATGATAAGACATCAAGAATACCATACATGACTTAAACAAAATATCAGGAAAATATACATATTTTACAAAGACCAAACTGAATATCAAAGAAAGGCTTTCAAACTCGCTTGGAAGTAGAGTAGCCATGCACAATCATTTCAAGAGGAAACGTATGACCAAGAACTTCAATACTACTCTTAGTAATATCGATCAAATTCCAAGCAGTACTGAGATCATTATCTGAAAGCCAGGCTTCATGAATGACCAGAATTGCTATGGAGACATTTGAAGAAACTGAAGCAGCATGCTAAGCATTCCAGTCTATGCCAAGAAAAGTGGTAAGACAGCTACTTAATAACCCAACTGAAGGGGTTCTAGCCAAATCTGTGCAATTTTAATGAAACATGACCCCAAATAATGTGAAAAAGTCACTTGCCATTAACATACTGTAGAAAATCATTAAAAATATTTTAAAGCAATACATTGACCAAGCATTGCTGGAATTCAAGCTGGATTCAGCTAGATCATGACTGAAAAACTGAGAATATGAGAAAGATGTTTACTTGTGTGGTACTGACTATGTGTTCATGCTTTGTGTGAATCATAACAAACTATTATGTGCAAGCTATTTTGAATAATGTGAATTCCAGAAATTTAATAGTGTTCCCTCAGAATTTGCTTGCCAGTCTATTTGAGAGCGGTATCCCATTGCAGGAGAAGAAAATCAGAATGCTTTCCCTAAAGCTATGCAAAGACCCATATCACTTACAAATACTCTGTTACAGTTAATGCATTTGTCAAATCTGTGATTCCATTCTTGGAAACATTTTTCAAACTCATCTGTTTGGATGACTAACAACACCTTTCTCATTTTTCTTCACTTTGTCTGCTTTGTCAAATCTCTAGTCTTTGAGGTCCCTCTTCATTCACAGAAACAAAAGGAAGGCACATGGAGTGAGGTCAGGTTAGTAAGGTGAGTCGGGCAAGAAAGTTGGGCCAATAACTGATACCTCAAAATGGCTGTGTGAGCAGGTGCATTGTCATAGTAGCACAGTCATTCCCCCATCTGCTACAAAACACATCTCTTTTGTCACACACTATTAAGCTACCTTTTCAGAACCTCTAAATAAAAAGCTTGATTAACAGTCTGACCTGGTTGAATGCACTGAATTGCACAGCAAGTTGACATTTTTGTACACTCAGGAAGATATCCAAAATGAGGTTTGTCATCAATCAACATTTCACCTTTTTTAAAATGAGAAAACCACACATATACATGAGTTTTCCCATAGATCTGTCCTTGTAAGCTGTGTTCAACATAACAAAAGCTTCTGAACATTTTTTCCGAAGTGGAAAACACAATTTCACCATCACACACTTTTCCCTTAATCAACCGTAAAAACTGTCAGGCTTGAACAAACCTGTTTCATGAAACAATGCATTGTGACCAAATAGAACCACACTAACTCCGAACAGGTTGCTTGCTGCTCACCTAACTAGAAAAAAAAATAAGGAAAGCTCCACTCCCATTACAATTCCAAGTGTGTTTTTTTGGGGTGGGATATTTTTGGTACCCCCTTGTATAGTAAGAGGCAATCACTAGAATTAAACAAGAGGCTAATATATTAATTAAACTCAGGAAAGATGTGCTTCAGAGTTGTATCCTTCCCACATATTTAGTCAATCCGTATGCTAAGCAAGTGACCTGAGATGTATTGTTACATGGCATCAGGACTGAAGGAAGGCTCTTTAAAAGCCATTAATGCACAGATGACACAACGTTGCTCAAAAAAGCAAGGAGGTCTTGAAAAATTTATTGAGAATACTCAGACTATGGCCTTCAATATGGATTGGAACTCCATGTCAACAACATACAAATCCTTACAAGTAGATCAGTAAGAATCATGATGTTTAACAAAGACAAGTTTGAAGTTGCCAAAGATTATATTTAACTGGGATTGATGATATGCATCAATATGCATGCTGGCAGGAATCAAGAGATCAAAGGGCAAGACCTCTGTGAAGGGTTAAATTGCAAAGATAGGACTTTGAGGACCAAGTTGCACCTGACCCAAATCATGATGTTTTCATCACATTAGATGCACATAATAACTAGTCAGTGAATAAGGAATATCAAAGGATAATTGACATATTAGAATGATGGTGCTGTCCAAAAAAGTTGAAAGTTCCATGGGCTTAAAAAGTAAGAAACAAGTCTATCTTGAACTTAGAACAAGAGATATGCTCCTTTTAAGTGGGGAAACCTAGACTGTTTCCTGTACCTCAGCCGTGTGATCAGGAAGGAACAGTCCCCGAGAAAGGGCAACGAACATGGTAGACTGTCAGGGGAAATGAAGCAGGCTGTCGAGGACATGTGTGGAGGCAGTGGCCGCAACAAGGGACTCACAGACAATGATTGTAGGAATGGTTTATGACCGGGGAGTATTTCATTCTGTTATGGACAGTCTCTATAAGGCACAACCACCGGGAAAGCACCTAGCAACAACAGCATGTCAAATTAGAGCAGATATTTCAGGACTCCATTTCTGAAGGAAGCAGCTCTCTAAGGAATCACCTAGTGAGCCTTAAAATTCTCAATTTCTGATCCATTTGATTGTCTAAATAGTAAAATGTTTATTAATACTAAATGATAATTATTGAAAATGATAGAAATCATAAACAATATTGATATGCATGTGGTTTGAGACAGCTACTTTGGGGAAATTTTTTTGCAAATTAAACTTACTGGCATTCCTCAGGAAAGTCATTCTTGTTCTATACTCAAGAATTACAATTTGCATTATCATAAAATGATGTGTACAACAATTTTTTTTTGTTTTGTTTCTGGAGCATCTCTTTCCTCTGGTGGTGGGAGTAGGAGGCTCAGCCTTGCTCCTGGGTTTGAACCTCCAACCCAGTAGGTCGCAGTCCCATAGACAACCACTACTCCACAGGGGCTCAAGCAAGTACAATTTTTATAGCTGCATTATTTATAACAGTAAAATATTGAACTACCAAAATGAGTAACAAAGTTTGGAAATGTTGATGAGAACTGAATATACATATCCCCACTTCCAGTAGATTGGCGCACAGAAATTTCATGGATTATAGAGTGAAAGTACTCCACAGGATTTCCTTAGTGGTATTCCTAATAGAAGGAGCCCTGGTTGTTTAGTGGGTATAAGTTAGGCTGCTATGCTCAAGGCCTGCAGTTCTAAAGTGCAACCTCTTTCTTCTTTTTTTCCCTTCTTGCATCACTGCCCTGGTAGGAGTAGGAAGCCCAGCCTTGGTCCTGGAGAGCTCCTGCTGGATTTGAACCATCAACCCTGTGGGTTGCAGTCCTGCACAGAACCACTGTGCCACCAGGGCTCAGCCTGCAATCTCTTTCAAGGAAGAACTATGAAGCTTTCTACTCCTGTAAATAATCTCAAAAACTTGTAGGAGCAGTTCTACACTTTCTTATGGGTGGCTATGACTTGGCACTTGACGCAGTGGCAGTGAGTAAGTGGGAATCCTTATGGAAAGTGACTTCCATGCTTTATTACTCAGTACCACTGAGTGGAACCAAACTGAAAGGCTGCATACTATGCATACCATCCCCAGACATTGATAAGGGTGATATCCATAATGTAGTATTATTACAAATCCATTCTGAAGGATGCCCACTCTGAGTGCATCCTTGTGAATTATCTACTCTGGACATGTCAACCTGTTCGTGCTGTAGATGAGGCATTGGGTTACTAACCACAAGATCAGAGGTTCACACCCACCAGCTGCTCTCCCAGAAAAAAGTGAGGTCATCTGCAACTGTAAAGATTTGCTTCTCCTCAGGGTTGCTAAGGAGCCTCGCCGGTGTACTGGTCACCTGGGGAGTTAGCTGTGGGATCAGCGATTTGAAGCAGCTGCTCCACTGGAGAGAGAAGAAGTTTTCTACAATTTTGGAACCTCATGAGGATAGCTCTATGCAGCCCTACGATGCCACCATAAGTTAAAATGATAGTAAATTAGACATGGCTATCTTGAGTTGGAATTGACTTGATGGCTTGGATGTAGGAAATTTATTCTGAGGGTAAGCAAAATTATACATTTCAGATCACGAAACCCAGTGATAAGGAACAGATAGAATGCCCGAGGTTAGTTGTGAATTATCTAGGCAGAGAGTTTATAAATAATTATTATATCCCGATTGCTTCCATACATTTATATATTTTATTATTTCAAAAGACTCCTATAGATTACTGCTTCTTTCATGCCAAAGTTTATTTAATTAGAAGTGTTAAATCCAATGTTACTTCAGATTCATTTATCCCTAAATTCTGATAATCAGAACAATCGATATCTTTTTTATTGATGCAACAGATTTTCTGTGATCATATTAGCAGTACTTTATTCTTGCAAGTGGATGATGAAAAGTTCAGGTGTCTCCCATGTAGTAATGCAGAGCTATATTACTTAAACAATTTTACTTAATCTTGACAATACATATTATAGGAGACACCGTTTCCATACACTGCTGTAGACTTTTCAGGGTACATTACATGGGCTAATTGTTCTGTAACTGTTATTTAAATTATACTCCATGCTATGTCTCTGAATAATGTTCTTGCTTTCAAGGCATATAATTTATTCTGTCTGATTATGAGTCAGGCTGTTGTCATTTGAAAGTCCTTAAATTATTCTGGAAAGCATTTAAATTAAAACATAATGCTTTAAAATTTGAAATAAGAGAAATTATATCATTCCCCTATTTAAGAATGCATGCATAAGTTATTGCCTGAAAATCAAATAAGCAATTAAATAGGTTTTGATGATCAAATTTTGTCCTTTTGTTCTCTCTGACTTCATAGACTCTTTCAGGTGAGTGTACTTTGAAATAATACAATCCTTAACCTCATTTTATATTCCCACCTTGTCTCGTAATATCTCTAACTATATAACTCCACTTGTCCCATAACATGTCTGCATAGATATGACAGTCCTTAATCTTCTTGTCTCACAGTGAATTCTGTAGATTAAAGGAATAAATGCAATGCGGCTTAGAGACTATGCTATTGTGATTGTATGCACACCCTTGTATACTCTATGAAAGCAGATGTGAGCATTTTTAAGCATGCTTTGATCTCCCTGTCAAATTTAATTTGTGTCAATTATATTGCTGCTGATAATACACTTTCAAGGTGTGGAACCAAACAGCACAGTTTAGTTTTTCAGGACTCATTTTCCATAGGGAAAATATTTGCCTGGTTTATTTGCTTTCTAAGTAGGAAGGTTATCATATTTTGATATATGACAGCACATGAATACAAACACAGCTTCTTAATTTACAATTACCCCCTAGCCTCTGTTTTCCTAGCCTATTTTGTCTTGAGTATATAATGCTCAAAAGTTACTTTGGTATAGTTTTTATTCCCTTCCCTTCTCTCAGCAAAAGTTGTCATGATTTCAGAAAAGTAGCAGTATTTCTGAGAAAAGTGAGATATTATCCTTCTATGAACACTTGATAAGAACTCACACATAGGTTTGGAGGAGAAAAAAAGCACTATTTTTGGTCTGAAGAATCACCCATTCACAACATGTCGAAAAAGACCACTGCTGTCTGCATTAGTCAATTTTCTGGAGCCATCTGCCCACACTGTGGGATATAGTACAGCCAGAATGAGCACTGCAGGTACCTGAGAAAATGCCAGAAGTGGTCTCAGTCAAGATGATTCATTGGCTGTTAGAGAGACATCCCTGGCTTAAAGGAGATGGGGATTAGGAAAAAACAAGCAAAGTTTCCCTTTGGGGGAGCAAGCTAGACCATGGACAGCACCCTGCTGATCATTGTTGGAAAATTCTCTGCACTCCCGAACTCATCCGAGAATGGCAGACACTCAGACTCACATTTAAGAGGGAAGAGCTGATATCTACCTTCCAAGACAACCTTCATGCTCAGGCCTGCGTTGTCATATTAGTATCACACTTTGCTACCCTAACATTATGAGTCCATTTTGTTGCGGTGGAAATCTATGTGTCATAAAATTTATCATTTTATCATACTGTAAGTGTACAATAGACTCAGTGGCACAATCACCACACTCATAGTATTGTGCAAAATAACCACTATTCATTTCCAAAACTTTTCCAGCATCTCAAACAGGAACTCTGATCCAGTAAGCAACAACTCCTCATTCTTTCTCCCCTAGTCCATGGTAACCATCCATTTAGTTTCTATCTGTATGCACTTGACCATTCTGAATATTCCACACAAATGAGATCATACAATATTTCTTTTTTTGCTGTCCTTACTTCATTTAGGAAAATATTGTTCAAGTCCATCCACACTATAGAATATCTTAGAATATTATAAAAGAAAATTAAAATATATTTCTGTAGTGTACCCACACTTCCATTCTTTAACTATATTCTATATTCTTTTGTTTGTTTGTTTTTTGTTCTTTTGGAGCATCACTGCCTCTGGTGATCATGGGCACTACCCAGTACTGCTCCTGAGAGCCGCCACTGGATTTGAACTGCCAAGCCCACAGGCTGCAGTCCCGCACTCAACCACTTACGTCACCGGGGCCTAGTCCACTATATTCTATTTTCTAAAGTTCTTCTCCACTTCTCTCAGAGCTATATTAAGTAATATGATGTCCTATAACGAGAAAATAATGAAGAAAGTAAACGTTTACAGATTTCTTGGACTTGATTTTTGATTTATATGATTTGAAATTCTATCTTCAAAATGTTACTAACACTTGGTTTGTTTGTTTGTTTGTGTGTGTGTGCGCTTGCGTCCCTTATGAAGCAAGTGACTCTCTTTGGTTGGAAGACAATTATCCAGTTGTAAGTAAGCACTTTTTTTTCTCAAAAAATTTACATATAATGAGGGAATAATAAATAATGAGGGAAAGTACACAACAGGTTTTGTGTAGACTTCTAGTCTCATTTCACTAAATGTAACATCCTTTCTTATATTCTTTTAATATATATGTTTATTTTTAGAAAAGTGCATATACACTCCTATATTACCTAATTCAAAATATAATTGGCAAGGAAATGTTTATATTTGTTCCCTGGTCAATTTAATATGTTTAATTTAGTCATAAATTTTAGCTGTATATTTCTCACAGGTAATCCATATAAACATATTTCAATAGCTTATTTTCCCATCATAGCATAGACTTGAAACTTTAAGATCTTAGAAGTATGTCTCAGTTTCATTAATATGCATTTAATCACCTCAAATAGTAGCATCAATTAGAGATATCTGTCTTAGTTGTACCTTAGGAATCTAGGAGCTGTTAGGCAAACTCTAGGATCATTTGTTCATTAATTTCTACCCTTTCTTAAAGTTTTTAGAACTATAGGTTTATTGTCATGTTATCTTTCAAATTACATTATATATTTTGTTACAGGTTATAGATCCTATAATACATTTTACATATCATGTTTGAATTTACCATTAAATAGTATTATTTTTTAAATATTCTATTTAAGATCTGATATTTCAAAGTAATGAACTATTGTACCATTCTCCTATGTCCCAAAGTAAGAACAATCAAGACCTGAATGATCTCTTAAATGCTATCCAAATGACCTATTTCGGAGAATAGCACTTTCTTTCTGTTGTAGGAAAATTATTCATTATCTCTAAAATCTAACAGTCGTCAAAAATGTTGCCTTTCTTACATAGGTTTGAATGTTTTTTTCAGGGGAAATTGTAGTTCTTTTTCTACATTCTCTGTTAGGGAATTTAAATTTGTTATTACACCCACATTTTGATAATAAAGAAGCAAAATATTCAAATGAGGGGAAGGATTCATTTTCTCAAATTTGATATGAAAAAACATCTTATATTAAAACCAGACAAACAAAGTAGCTGAGTGTAGGTAATGTAAAACAACGTTAGGCATACTTTTATTTGCATACAAATTAACATAAATTTGTACTTGAGATGTTCTCAAAAATCAGGTGAGATATACTCAAGGTCTTTTTTGGTTCTCACTTACTTGTTTTAATTTTCTACAGCTTCCATCTAAACTGCAATGTGAACAATTGATGATCTTTTTTCCACAATTGGCCTTGGCCTACCTTTAGCTGTTGGCATTGAGTTTCTCCATTTCTCTTACCATCGCTGTAGTAAATTTGATATCTGTACATTTCATCTAGAAGTCCACAGGTCTAGTCTTCATTAATTCTAGATGGATCTTTGCTGAAAGCAGAGAATATAAAAAATATATTTACTTGTGTTCGATTGACTTTTTTTATTGTTAGACATTTGACTGTTAGAACATGACAAATTACTGAGTCTTGCAAAGCATAAGAATTCAGAACATTCCATTGACCTTAAGCAAAATCTATACACGGATCAAAAGCTAGTTGTGTCAACAGAAACATGGAATACTACATGGTGTGTGTCTCAAGAAATGTGTCTCAGGCTTATTCCCTCTCAGAATGCTTATTTAATCTGTGCGATAGATAAATGATCAGAAAACTAGGTGTAGAAATCAGAATTTGAGGAAGACTTTTTAACAATTTTCAATAACACAACCATGCTTGCTGAAAGTGCGGAGGATTCATTAATGAAGATAAGGATCAAAGCCTTTAGAATGAAACTTTTAGAACTCAATGCAATACATAAAATTTAAAAAATCCTCACAATAGGGAGCATGGGTAGCATCATGATAAACAGAGTTGCCAAGGACATAGTCTTGCTTGGTTCAGCAATCAATGCTCCCAAAAAGAGAAGTCAGGGGGGTCAAAAGGTGCTTTGAAATGGATAAATCTGCTACACAAGATCTTTTTAAAGTGCTGAAAAGCAAAGCTATTACTTTGGGGACTGAGATGTGCTTCATCAAAGTCATGATACTCTAAGCCACCCCCTAAACTAGTGAAATCAAACATTGAATAAAGAGGACTGAAGAACAATGGGTGTATTAGAATAATAGTCCTCTCAAAAAAGTACTGAAAGTACTCTTTGACTATCAAAAGAAAAAGCAAATCTGTATAAGAAAGAGTAAGTAGTAGAGCCATACCCTTCCCTTGAGTCAACAACGCAGGTCCTTTTAGCATGCTGTCAGCAGAGACTAGTCCCTAGAGGACATCTTGCTTATAGGGAAAACAGCAAATACAGAACCCAGAAATATCTGTAGAAATGAAATCAATTTGGAATATCTGTAGGATACAATAATTATCTTTCCCTTGAACTAGAATTTATGAATATATTTAATAATTTTACTGATTATTAGCTATTAGACATAGATTTATATACAATTATATACTTTTTCTTCTAGAACTGCCCTTTGATGCTTTCCACTCAATTATTTGACTAAAAATAGTTTTTCTATTTACTTTGGTAATTCTAAGATTCAGAACAAATTTTAGGGTTGCTTGCCACCTTCGCTTGAATCTTTTATTTCTGTCTTATATTTTAATGACCTTTTGTTGTCTCCATGATGTTCTTGGTTGCCTCCCACAGCTCAGCAGGCTTTCTGTCATTAGTGTTCAATGCGGAAAATTGGTTCTTACATTGTTTTAGAATTTCAGTATGTATAGACTCAAGGTTATATTTTACCTGTACTGTACATGTTTTCATTTTCTTCACCTTCAACCTGAACTTACACATGAGTCATTGAAGATCTGTCCACAGCTATCCCTGGTTTTACAACTAATATTGAGCTTCTCCAACATCTCTTCCCATAGATGTAGTCAATTTGATTTCTATATATTCCTTCTGGATAAGGCTATATATATTCCTTCCGGATAAGGCTATTGTACAGTTGTCATTTGTTTAGCTGAAAAAATATTATGAACAAATATATATCTCACAAAATCTCATTGTGATCCCCAGTGTTCTATCACTAAGTTCATGTTTTCTAACTACTATTCTGTCAGTTTTGCTTCCAATTTTCTATTCTAATTGTCAATAATCATCTATGCATCTTGATTGGATGTTTGATCGGTTTCAGATGGAAATCATTGGTGAAATTGAAAGGTAGGAGACTGAGAAGCAGGAACCAGTTTCAACCATCCCAGAAGCCTACCAGAATTATTCAATTTCTTCATCGTTAGTTTAAGTGGTTGGTGCATACCCTTGAATAATAGTTGCATTGAATCTATATCCTTGAAGACAGGTAGGACATATTCTATCACAGACAGCAATATACTTCAAAATTTATCATAAAATTTGACTATGAATGCAATACCATTCTACTTGATTGTGTCATTCTCAGCAGAGTCAAACATATGATTTTATGGTTCAAAATGGCCAAAACTAGTCCATTTTACTCAACTAATGTCTAGCATATTGACATTTATATATTTTACTTCATTTTTTTATATTTTTCAATTTTCCTAGATTCATCCTTTGCACCTTTCAAGTTTCAATCATTAATTGATTATACAGCTATTTCTTCTTACCTTGAATAATGTCCCATTGGCTCATGAATATCCTTAAGACTTCATTTTCATAGACTTTATTTCATTCTTGTCACCATGTTTATTTCACTTTGAGAAAACAGCTCCTCCTTGGTTACATTTTGAGTTCTGGGTCCTCATGGACCCATTTTCTGGCACTATCGCTGACAAGACCTCCCTTGCATTCAGTTATCCTTAAAATTCTGACAATGTTTCCATAGGATACATATGGATTGGGTATACTTCTTTCACAGTGGGAAGCCAATTCTTTCTTTATAGTCTGTTCTTGGTCTAGATGCTCTGCTTAAACCTGTTCATTTTTGGTGATCCTACTGCTCTTTGAAATAACAGTGATGTCACCTCCAACATCACCTCCAACAGTGATGTCACCGCCACCACCACAGTACAGAAAACTGAGAGGCAAGTTAGTGATAGCTACACAGAATAGACCTGCCTGTTTGCTTTTCTGAGACTGTAAATCTTTTAGGAGTATGCAACCTCATTTTTCCCTTCAGAGCGCCCAGTGGGTTCAAACTGCTGATGTAGTTAGCAGCTCAATGTGTAGCCAACTCTCCCATGAAGGCACTTGATCTTCTAATAGTGTATGTAAGTATGAGTTTACAGTGTTGGGATTAATTTTCTGCTTATGACACTTACAAGGCAATATTCACTGAGAGTCTTCTTTCCATTGTCACCTCTTTTAGCTTCCAAATATGAAGCTGATGATTGAATATGAAGAACTGATTAATTTCAAACTTTTTATAATATAGGAGCAAGTTATACTCAAAGGCTAAATTTTGTTTTCTTATAACATTCTATTTCAATAATATCTGAATTTAGTATGTATTAAATGAACTTTTACAGTGAAAATCCAATTGTAGCACAAAACCATGACATACGTTCACATTTGAAATGTTAATTGGATTCTTTGTGATCCTTAACAATACTTTATTTAAGATATCATGATTTTAGAGTCAGACATGTCATAGAAAGCATATAATATTTACTACTCTCTAAATCAAACAAGTCTAGCAAATTCGGTTTGTCATCACTTAAAATTTCTCCTAGTGAATTTCAGTGTATCAGAGATTCAAAATAGGGATTGAATCAACTCATTGAAAACACCCTATTATGCTAACGTACTGAAACAATAGCATTCAGTTGTTGAGTTCCATTTTAATAGAACATCTATTATTATACTAATGATAATAAACCATATGGTGTAACCAATAGAGCTGTCTTTAAATACACTAATTACATCAAGTGCAAGCAATAAAACAGGTGCTAAAACAATGTTCTCACACACTGTTTTTCATTTACAACTCCATGGAAGACTTTAGTAGAGAGATGAGAATTCCAGTCTAATACCATCCATACCATTTGACATTTAAAGATCCAGCATCTTTACTCAATCAACTCAAACTTAAACAACAAATATGCTATTTGTTAATAAAGTGAAAACAGTTTTATTTTTTTATACTGAAGATAAAATAGATAAAAGATACTTAAGTCAGATATGGGAATGCTTATTGAGACTAATATAACCGATTTAATCTATCATGTGTCCTTTCCATTTATATAGTAAACAATTTGTTGTATTTTTGACTAATGTGTAAATAATACAACTGCAGAGATGCTCAAAATTTTTAAACAGGGGGCCAGTTCATTGTCCCTCAGGCCGGGGTGGGCCAGACTATAGTTAAAAACAAACAAACAAAAAACTATGAACAAATTCACTGCGGGCCCAGGCTGCTAAGCAGGACAAGCAGAAGAGGCAAAAACACCCAGCATGCCAGAGAAATATCCTTGGTGGGCCAATTGTGGCCGCAGGCTATCGTTTGAGGACCCCTGAATAGCAATAAGACAGGAGCTCAGAGCTGAGTTATGGTTCATGTCTTCCACTAAACAAATGTCTTTTGAAAAACCAAGACACATTTAGATCTGTTATTTCTAAGTTCCTTTCCAAATTTTTACAAGTTGGCTATTTTCATGTTCAGTAATTAATAATGAAAGGTAGCTAGAATAAACAGTGCATGCCACAATAAAGGGGTTAGAAAGAAATCTGACACACTAATTAGACACCTATGAGAAAATGCAAAGCTGGGCATGCTCAGATCACAGTCACTAGTCACTGAGGCCGAGGTGAAGGAGAACCTGGGCCTACACACATCCAGACTAGGCATCAGCTACTTGACCTCACAGAGGTGTGCCCAAAATCTGTCAGTAAGATCAGCCAATCCTCAACCAGGCCTCCCCATCTAGTAGGGTTTGAGGGGATACATAGCCCAGACTGAAGGCAGGGTCACTCACTTTCAGATATGTTCTGTAAGCAGAGGGTAGGAATTTCTCCTGCAGTAGCAGTACTTAAGAGCTCAGGACCCTTTCCGACCAACATTTCTTAGCTCTCTTGGTTCTGTTCTTGGCTCCACATGCTGGTTCCATGTTCCTATTCTGGTAGTCTGTGTCAGTCTGTGTTTACTCAAGAATCAAATTTATAGACATGTATAGGTATGAAAGAGAGAGCTTTATATCAAAGAGTAGCTGCATATTTAGAAAACATCCCAGCCTGGCCCAGATCAAGTCCATAAGTCTGATGTTACCACATATGTCGATACTAGTCCATAAATTCCTTTTTAGACTCATGCAGCCATGCAATAGAATAATCTTTATGCAGGAAGACCACAGGCTAGTGGATGGAAAGACTTGTGGATCCAGTAGAAGCATCTCAGTACTGGTATGGGTCTCCACCTTGCTCCTCCAGCTCTAGGACTCTGGCTCCATGAATAAGACTTCATGTGGCCTTTCATCAGGAATGCACAGCAGACCAAGTGTGTCTGGCCTCCAGTGGGGAAGACAAATGTTTCCATATCCTCAGGAGCAGGTAGTCCCATACAGATACCTCATTGGCTATGACTTGATAACAGGCTAACTCTACTCCATAACCTACTTAACAAATTGATATGAAATTATCTACTACCACATGTTCTTTCCTCTTGAAATAGACATTTTTGGTCAGGAACAAACCCCCCACCTCCCTGGCCAGAAGGTCTGGCACTTTTTACGGGGTTGGTGTGCACTTTGAGACTGTAGTCACTTCCCATCATAAAAGATGCTTGGATTTATATAAAAAATGCTTCTGCTGTGTGAATACTTACAGAGCTGAAAAGCAAAAATGAGCTAAACCACACCAGAAGCTTAACAATGGGAGATCTTAAACACAAGGACCAGATTTCCATAAATTGAGTCTGCCTGTAATCAGACAGTTCAAGGACAATCATAATGTCTCCGTATTTTTATATTTATGTGTTTAAGAAAGAGACACATTTCTTCCTCTGACTCAGTTCCATCACATGCTTAGTAGTGTGATAGTAAGAAATTGACAAAGCTTTTGAGGATTAAGAGAAGTAAAGGTTCAAGTGTGTGTTAGCACCATATTTTTGTTGTTAGTTGCTATGGAATTTATTATCGCATCCCATTACCACTAGCTACCTTGTAATCTGCCCCATAAACACAAAATTAGAGATATGGGAATATTTATAGAAGAGGACTGCCACAAATAAGTGATAGATGGATTGAATTTTAGTTAGCAGCTGAAATTTCCCACTGCCTAACTAAGGTCCCTTAGTACCACAGGAAGCCAAACTCAAACCCATTGTCAATCAAGGTGACCCATAGCAACCTTAGGAGTCAATTTATCACTGGTAAACAGTAAACACTGGAGGTTGGAGTCTATCCAGAGGCACAGCAATATGAAGGTATGGTCATCTATTTTCATGGGTGCTGTCTGGTGACACAGGGTCAGGTTCATTCCACAGCAACTCTATGGAAACAGAACAAAGCACTGCAGGTGTGTGGCATCGTCACAATCATTCGTGGGTTGGAGGCCATGAGTGCACCTACCTTGTTAATTGATCTCATTGATTATCTTTCTCTTTTGCTTTTGATAACTATATGAGGCATTTGGAAATAATATAGCTTTGGGTCAGGGTCAATCTAGTCTTCAAAGTGACATGTTTGCATTTCAATAATTTTAAATTATCTTTTGCAGCAGATTTTCCCAATGCAATTTTTTATTGGAATCACTAACCATTGCTTCCATGGACTTTGCTTGTAAGTCCATGTAAAATGAAATTCCGACCACTTCAATCTTTTCTTAGTTTCTGAAGCTATTGCTTAATGATTCACTTTATAGGAGCACAGTTTTATGCTAATATTTTATCCATAATACAGGTCCTAGTCCTAGATCTTCATTAGTAATTTCATCTTTGTTTTGTTTTTTGCTTCCTAAAAATAAGCCATTGAAAACCCTCTACAAAAGGGACACTAAAGAGATCCCCAAGAGTGCATAGTGACTCAATGAAGTTTTACTTTTATTTAATTTATTTTTTGTGTGTGCTTTTTAAAAGAGTTACAATTTTCCAACTGCCAACATAATAAAATAAGTACATGAAGAGCACTGATAGCATAAAAAGTAGCATTTCTATAAATATGCTTTCTAAACTAATGAATAAAGGTAATCTGAGACTTCTTCTGAAATACCCTGCCAGGTTGTCCTCAAAAATTTTAAACAGGGGCCAGTTCACTGTCCCTCAGATCATTGGAGAATCAGATTATAGTTTAAAAAAAGAACTATGAATGAATTCACTGCAGGCTGGGGATCAGTTGGCTGCTAAGCAGGACAGGCAGTGGTGGCAACAATGCCTGGTGGCCTGATAAATGTCCTTGATGGACCGAAACTGGCCCTCGGGCCATATTTTGAGGACACCTGCGAATGTTTAATTATTAACCACCTGAAGGTAACTACTGTATTTTTACTTATCCTTGAGTCAAACTTTGATCACAGGGGCCAGTTTTGAAATTAATTATGGCTAGGAACATCACCTCACCCAGACAACTGCAAGCTTTGGAAATTCCCTAAGCGTTTTTACCTTGAGTAAGTGTGAGTTTTGGTGACTGATCATGATGCTGGCTTGGGGTAAGAAGCTTGAGAAGTCTGAGATGCTGTGCCTGGCACTGGGAGATTTAAGGGCTAGCTGAAATCTGGGTAACAACTTTGAAGAAAGCTTCTCATTTGATTGATTCTGGTGTAACTTTACTGTCTCATAACCCCATATGAGAGTGCAGCTGGTCCAGTTTACTTCTGTTTTTCTCCTCTACTATTCTTAGTCATTTATACGTATGTATTTTATAACTGATCACCCTGTGTCTTTCATCATTCCACATTCAGAGCAGCAGAAAGGGGAAAGATCAGCAAATCTCTGATCATGATGATATTAAAATTTCCTTAGACATCTACATAGATTTCCAGTGACATGTCATTGGCCACACAGTGCTGCGTGCCAATCTTTAAGTGCAAGGAAGGCTGGAAGTTAGTCTAACTTCCAGTTTCTTGTTTATTGTGAAAATACACCAGGGGAAAACTTTGAAGATGCTAATAAAATTTGCAATTGTCATGTGGTTAAAAAATAAGACTTGAAAGCAAATGAAATTGATGAAAATTAGTTTAAAAATTGCAGTTGTTAATAAATTAAAAATAAGTAATTTTAAAACTGCTTGTACACAGGTCTCTTTGAAGGAAAACAATATATTTTTTGAAAACAATATAATTTATAGAAAGGGCAAGCATGAGAAATTCTTGTAAGTTTTGACTATGTGGCAAATCATTAAAACAAATATATCAATTAATTTGATTATATTTTTAAGAATCTCTGTGTGCATAAGCAAATGTGGTGAAGAAAGCTGATGGTGCCTGACTATCAAAATATGTTGCATCTGGGGTCTTAAAGGCTTGAAAGTAAACAAGCAACCATCCAGTTCAGAAGGAACAAAGCCCACATGGAAGAATTACACCAGCTTATGGGACAAAGAGATACCAAAAGGGATTAATTATCAGGTTTGAAGAACTAATAATCATAACATTATATGCTCACTTTCCTGATATGATTGCTGACAACAAATATGTGTATAAGCAAATGTAGTGAAGAAAGCTGATGGTGCCCAGCTATCAAAAGATGTGCGTCTGTGGTTTTAAAAACATGAAGGTGAATAAGTGGCCATCTCACTAAGAAGCAGGCCCACATGGAAGAAACACAACAGTCTGTATGACCACGAAGTGTCAAAGGGATCCGGTATCAAGCATCAGAGACCTAAAAATATATATCATTACAAATGAGGGGTAGTTCAGATTGGGGACCCAAAACCTATCAATAAGTGAAAAGACATCCTCTTACAGAGGGGTTGTGGCAAGGAAATGAGCTAGTCTAGGTGCAGTGTAGTAGCAAAGAAATGTTCTCAAATGCTTCTTCCCACTGACTATCATTATGCCAATTCTGCCAGACAGATTTGGCTAGACCAAATCTATACATAATGGAGTTGAAAACGTGGAAATTTAGGATAGATAATACCTTGAGATTAGTGGGGAGTGGTGACACTAGGAGGGTGGAGGGATGGTGGAGCAGAAAGGGGGAACACTTTTCTTGGATGTACATGTGACCTCCTCTCTGAGGTTCAGAAAACGGGGGGGAGGGTGAGTGAAGTGATACATTAGACAGTGTAAGATATGAAGAGGTGATAACATTTTGTAAATTATTGGAAGTTCATGGGAGAGAAGAAGGGGGAAGGGGAAATATGGAGAGTTGGAATTAAAAAATAAAGAACTAGAGGGAAGCGGGGAAGAGGTGCTTATGCTGGAGTGCTTCAAGTAGATAACGTAGATGAATGTGGCAACATGTGTACAAATATGCTAAATACAAATGATGTATTAGATGTTGTAAGCGTCCCCAGTAAAATCTATATTAAATTAAAAAAAAGAATCTTCAAAGCAGGCACTGAAGTACAATAGTATAATAGTATAAAATAGTACAATAGTGATCACTGATTTCACCAATGATTTTTCAATGGAATTCATTTGCTCTGTATTTCCCCCTCCACCCCTTTCACTAAACTGATATTCCAACTCATCTGTGCTTGCAGTTAGACAGATTACTGAGATCTATTATATTATATGCAGGTGTATGCTAGTCAATTCTCTCTCTCTCTCTCTCTCTCTCTCTCTCTCTCTCTCTCTCTCTCTCTCCCCTCTCTCTCTCTCACACACACACACACACACACTCAAACACAAACTTTAAATTTATATTATTTACCAATTTCCTTGGAATAAATTGACTTCAAACTAGGAATGATTTAACAGTTGGCTTGAAATATCGTTCAATATTTCTCATTTCACCCTCAGGAGTCAGTGCCAGTCAGATCCAATTCAGAGGCAGCAAGCCCATTGACCGTAAGAGAAACCACAGGGTTTCTAGCAGGAAATTTCTGGAAGAGCAATGTTTGGTATAATTATTCTAGTACATAATTTCACTCTGTGTACTTTACTTTTTTTTGAGTTTCCAAATGCTTATTCTGTTGTTAACTATTTGATGCAGCAAGTTTGGGAAACAGGACATCTTAACAATGAGCAAATGCTGAATTTATAATCCATTATAAATGAGAGGAGATCTCAGAATTAACCTAGAAATACAAAAAATATCATGTAAAACTCTGCCTCAAAGGCAAGGTTGTATCAGCATTTCCCACTGATTTTAGCATGACTGCTGTTCCAAAATAATTTTGTTTAAAAAAATCTATTAATCATCTTATGGAGCCCCAAAGTGTTTACTTTTTGATCCATAATAAATCCTACTCGACTGAGATAATTCAAACAAGTATGCCCCTTTTTTGCATTACATTTTTGAGATTTTGTCCCATGAAACTAGTAAATGTTTTGTATAATTTACCAAGAAACAAGTAAATGAGTCCTAACAATGTTCAATTTTCATTATAGTTGCACATTTTCATTTGCTTCTTGCCCTGGTTTCCTCGCCTGCTCATCGCTACTTTTAGACAGATGCTCCTGCAGAATCAAATACGGTTGGCTTCAGAAGCCTCAGTTTTTCCACTGTCCTTCAGTCAATTGAGCTGGATCTTTAAAATAATTTTTTCTTTCTTTCTTCTACGTTTTTCTCCCATTCCAACCAGTACATTTAATGGTGGCCCTGGTCAGAATGGTCAGTTAGGTGTATCTGGACACGATTAATTCTTTGATTACCCAGCTAGAGGAAACAGCAGTTTCTGTGAGCCTTTAACCCTGTGGTTGCTATTCAGAAGGTTGGTGGTTCAAACTCACTAGTGGCCCTGGGGGGGGTGGGGGGTGGAGGGGAGGGCTGTAGCAGTCTACTTCCATAAGGGTTTACAGTCCTGAAGATCCTGTGTGTGGTGAGCCTGCTCTGCTCCACAGGATTGCTTTGAGTCAGAAACCCTGGGTGACAAAGGGTTTGAATGCTAGATCAATGTTGTCACGCGACTGCGGATGTTACAATTTACCATAATTATCCTTTATTCTTGCATACCTCTCAGTAACTTCATTTGCCTGCTTCACGTTACACTAACACTCCTATATTGTACATTACTTTCCAAGTCACCAAAATTGACATGTGTACTAATAAGTAATTTTTTCTCCATCAGTCCTCATATTATAGCTATCGAAGAATTCTGATTTATGTGTGCAAGGCCATTTTTTTATTTTGATATCATAAAAATGTGTGCACATGTATATGTGATTAACATATCACATATGTGTATGTGATTGACTCGGCAAGATATCCTCCAGATCCATCCACTTAAGTTCTTTTTTACCCCAGAATACGGTATTGTTTGTATGTATCACATTTTGTATAGGATTGCTGGATTATCTGATAGCTCAATGTCTAGCTTTAAAGGAAGCATTATTGTGTCGATATAATATAAAATAATATCATGTTTTATCAGTGCAGTGATGCAGTGATTTTTTTTTAATTTCCCAGGTGGTGTCTCATTATTCTTTTGACTTACATCTGTCTAATTGCTGATGATCATGAATATATCTTTATGAGGTTTTCATTTGTCAAAATATCTTTTTTTCTTTTTTGTTGTGTCTGTTAATTTTCTTTCCCATATTTTGATCAGATTGTTGATCCTTTATGCTGTGTGTTTGTTTGATTTATAACATTTGGTAGCGGTTAATCTTTCTAAAAAGTTTGCCTTATAAGTTCAACTTTTGGAACAAAAAAGTATCAGTTGTATAAATCATAGTGTGGCAGTCATGTGATTATGTTAATTTTATGATTGAAATGTAGGGATGGAGTCTAGCCTGTTAATCTGGAGATAGACATTGAGTAGCCAATGAGACTTCTGTGTGGGCATGGCCTTCTCCTGAGACTTCTGGGAAATCTTGCGATATTTCCCTCATGAAGATGAGAAGTTATCTTCCCCAGTGGTTGGGAGTTAGTCTGAGAGATGATGAATCATGGACAAGACAAGCTGGCAGTGTCTGAGAAGATGGAGGAGCCATCAGAGAGACCACACGGCCTTGCCCTGATGGAGCCAGACCTCTGAATCTGGGGCAACCACATGGAGACCTCTGCCAGTGATGAGTTGCTTTTGCTGTTGATGGACCCTGAGCCCTGGAAGTGAGGAACCAAGTGGAGACGCCTGCCAGCACCTGGATTCTGCACCCACTGACCTGTGACTTCGTGAGTTGGAAGAGACTTTATATACTGATTTCAGGCATATGGGTTAATATCGGACTTATGACTTTGAACTGGACTGGGCTCAATGTCCTGTTCCTCTTGTATATAAACCCTATCCTTACATCCATATGTATGTCTTTGAAATTTGTTCTCTAGCCTACCCGGACTGACACACATAGTTTCTTACAAAGATAAGCAAGTATATCCTGTGATTTTGAACACCTATGAATTATAAAGAAGAAATCTAGTAATCACAGTAACCAGATGCTGTGCAACAGATCTAAAGAACCTCGCAAGGAAGAGATCGCCCTTTAGTGTGGAGAATGCATGGCACACGGGGCACCAAAAGCTTGGGATTCTTAAGAGAGAGGAAATAAGCAGTTCTGCTTTGGTAGACACACATCGAGTCCCATTCCCACTTCCCTCGTACAACCTGACAAACAGTGTGGAAAAAGGTGGAACTCAGTGTACTGCAGACATTACGGTGATGGAATTGTTCAAGAGTCTGATCCAAACAGCTCAGTTTCACAGGAAAGGGCTCAACACAGGTAGATACAGAAAAGTCTCAAACTCCATAGAGAGGGTACTTTGATTAGATCACTAAAAACAAACAAACAAAACTCAAACTTTCTGTGCCAACAAATTGACTGATTCATAATGACTGTCTAGGACAGAGTAGAGAAATTCTTGGTTTTCTGAGGCTACAGATCTTGTATGGAAGCAGAAAGTCGTGTCTTTAACCAGTGGAAGGGCTAGTAGTTTCAATCTGCTGATCTTGTGGTAGTAGTGCAATTTGTATCCCACCAGGCCACTGGAGTAACAGAGGAGTGATCAGTGAATGCATGTGAGAAAAACGCCTGGCTCCAGGAAAGACCGACTTAAAAGGAAGGTAATAGCACTGATCACTCAGAATACAGATGAAAAATAAAGTCTGATGTAAAAGATTATAAAATGCATTTGACTACAGATTAGAATTAGCAGATGAAAAGAGTAAAAAGGCACCCCCCCCAATTTCAGTCAGCCTTCCAGCTACCTCAATTGTTTTAATATGTTTCTGTTCTAATTTCATTTCATTGAGCAATATTGAATCAGTTGAAAATGAATCAAATCTATTTTTTTATTCCATGACTTCAAATTTATACTTGAAAATTGAAAACCTAGAGAAGTTTCAATCGAAGGAAGGTGATTATCAAATCTGTTTATTCTAA
>PVJH01017854.1:0-46653 GCA_004026705.1 Nesogale talazaci
TATGCCAACAACAGAAATACCGTTTCTTTTCATTACTATTTCCTAAAACATTTCAATGGCCACCTCTTACTCATTCCTCCCACCACAGCAGACTTCAATCAACCAATTTCCGTTGCCAGTTCAATTAATTTCTGCTTGAGCGTCTACAGCACCCCTTCTGGTTCTTGCTTATATTTAATTTTACTCTGTATATGTGCACTTTTTCCTGGGTGCCTTGTCATTTCTTTTGCATGTCAATTGACACAGCAACTGTGTCCCTGAAGGACTTGACTGGAGACCAGAGCAGATCGCTGCTGTACAGACTCACTCCCTTGCTAAAAGGAAGGGGACAAGAGACTGGGGTGAGCAGTTTCCATTTTGTTGAGTGGTTTTGAAGTGCCATTGTCAAGCAAAGGTTTGAAAGAGCCAGACGGTGCAGTATAGGCCCCATGAAACACACAACCTTTCTCTGGTTCTTTAATGCTCCCCCACTCCCCACAGACCAGAACATGACAAGAGCTCACAGCACAGGGGATTCAGAACAGATAACCCCCTCTTAGGACCAATAAGGGGCGCAGTGATGCTAGGAGGGAAAGGGTTGGGGAGAGGGGGACATAGTAAGGGGGACGTGGTCACAATGATCAATATATGACTCCCATGTCAGGGGGACAAAGCAGAAAAGTGGGTAAAATAAGATAGCAGTTGGTGTAAGACATGAAAAAAAAATAACATAAATTACCAAGGGGGTATGGGGAAGGATGGTGGGGAGGAAGGAGGAAAAATGAGGAGCTGATACCAGGGGCTCAAGCAGAAAGAAAATGACTTGAAAAAGATGATGACAACATATGTACAGATGTGTTTGACAAAATGGATAAATGTATGTAATGTGATAAAAGCTGGAAGAGCCCCCACTAAAATGATTTTAAAAGAATAATAAATGTCAAAAAAAGGAGAGACACTAATTTATACTTAGCTCACTTCTCAGAAAGCAAAACTGGTTTTGACAGATCTCTTTGCAAATTGCTTCCTTGTTCTGAGACTTGCTCTTTCCTTTTTTATTTGCTTATAGTTTATTTTCATATTTTATCTATGTCCTTAAGTTAGTGTGACCTATGAGGGGGAACCCAAAAAACCCCAAGACAAAGCTCTGCTGGGCAGGACTTTCATCGTACACATTTTTCATGTTAGTTGAGCATTGAGCTGATTTGCTCTTTCTTATTTTTGGTGTCAAAATGCCTTCTTTTATGAAATAATTACCATCATAGATGACAGTTATGTTTGACAAAGTAAAAGCTTGCAACCTTATGCTGATCGCCTTGGTAATTTTGTTGTTGTTGTTGAAAATGTGTACGTTGGTAAAATATAAAAAAGCCTAGAACACTCTGCCCTAAGGTAATGCCCTATATCGAAAATGTATATCAGATTTTACATGCAGGAAAACATTATTACAAGGAAGTAAGTAGTACGTTCCCTCCTTTCTGATACTGACATTTATATAACATTTTCTGTTTTATTTGTATGTCTTTGTTCTTTGGTATATTTGGGGCCACATTTTGTGCGAAACGGGTGACAATACGTTAAACTTGATGATTTACAAGCTGTTTTCTCGTTAATCAGTCTTGATACCACAGTTTGATTTCCAGTAAATGGCGCGCTTTCTAATCAACGCTCTACAATCTAGATAACATCAAAGAACCAGTCAATAAATGTACTTTCTCAGATTTCAAGAATCACTGGGGTAACGTGAGGTCTGTTAACAATGCATCTTCTGATTCTGTAGGTCTGGGTGGAGCCCGATAATGTGCTTTATGGGTCCCGATAATGCCGCTGCCAGTGGTTTGTGAACCACTTTTTGCGTTGCCGTTAGATAAAGGAGGGTGCAAAAGAAAGGTCGATCCTTGCGCCCAAACATATCTCACGGCGTGCTAATAGCAGAAATACAGTTAGGATGAAGCCAAGCCGAGCATTTCTCTGCCAGCCAGTTATAGCCCCTCTTCCCCATTTCGTGTTGCTTCCCAGTACCGTCAAGTTCCTCACCTCCCCGCTCAAAAGAACACAAGCAGAAGCTGGCCGGTAAGAGCAATAGCAGAAATTGTTCCCATACAGGAGGCGCGAGCCCGGGTAACCAGGGGAGAATCTCCCTGAACTTACTAGTTTAAGAGCCCGTGGATTCTGCGAGTCTGGGCTGTGGTCTCTCCCACTCCATAGAGAAAAATTCAAAATTAAATCCTTGTCGTGGCAGGACCAATCGTAGCCAAAGACTGTTCACGTTTCCCTCGCGCAGGCGCAAAGCCCGGCTTGTGAATGGCTCGGATAGAACCAAGCTCTGGCCAATGAGAACCGAGGCGCTCTCGGTATGAATAAAGACGAGGCGGGAGGAAAGGGGAGGGAAAGTTGGAGGGGAAAAAAAGGTGTGTCCCCTCCATCTAAGCTTTCTGTGGAAGATTTTGTGTAATTGGCTGTCGCTTCCTCTGAGTAAACCAATCGGAAAGTCCTCGTTGCAGAGTCCTGACTCTGCGATTGAAATAGAGAAGGGAGACCAGCCAATGGAAAGCAAACACACAACAGCCAATCCTACTGCAGCGTTTTGTGTCTTTGTCCAACCGGAAAACGTGTTTCACGCGGAGGGGCGTTACCTAGTTGCCAACGGGCGGGCGTAGGTGAAACTGGGGAGCCAATGACTGCGAGACGTTGAGTGACAGCTGTCCAATAGGGACCTTCAGTGCTATTACGGTTTGCGGCTTAAGCGCCGCCGCGGTCTGAGGAATGTCAACTATTCAACATGGAGGCGGAGGTCGACAAACTGGAACTGATGGTGAGTGCCAAGTGGAGGGCTACTGCATAGTGTAGTTCCCATTAATGGCCTCGAAGGTGGGATAACTTGGAGGCGCCGGAAACTCTGGGCGCCGGAGGCTGAACCAGACTCGAGTTCCCTCCTCCTGCGCCAAAGGGAGTCGCCACCGCCCCGTCCCTTTTAACCGCCGCGAGGAAGGGGTTACATCCGGGAAACTCGTGAGGGAAATGGCGGGAGATGCTGAGGGTACCGGGCCTTTGGAATTCCTTGTTTCCTTCCCTTTACCTTTTCGCCCTTCAGAAAACTGTCGCTGTTGTACACAGCATGCTGTTCCCTCCGAACGGCGTGACTAGAACGGTCCGTAAATGTTCCTCGAAGGGGAGAAGTCGTTCACACCCCGAAAGGGGGGCGATGAAGGGTGGGGTGTAATCCAAAGGAGGCACGTCTTCGGACGGAACTGTCCATGCTCTCGAAGACGCCTGAGGAAGGGTGCTGGGGACTTTCGTTCACAACTTCCCAGCCTTAAAGAAGTCCCTGCATCTGTGCCCGCCCTGGAGGAGACAAGCCACGGGTGAAGCAGGGCGTGCGCGAGGGGGATCCGATCCAGCAGCTTCTGGCTGGAGCGCGCGCGCGCGCGCGGGTGCGAGGAGGGCACTCCACGCTCGAGGCGGCCAGTTTAATTCGTTTTTGGAAGCGGGGCGGTGGCGATTGAACACTGCCATTGTACTCGGCCTGCTCCAGGGCGCCAAGTGGGCAGAGGGACGACGGGGTAGGAGCTGGGGAGCAGGGGGACCCACCTTTTGGCTTTCTTCTAGGGGGCCTTCCCTCTCTTGTCTTTACCCTCTCCTTTCCATTCCCAGGAGGAACCCTGGAGGACTGCCACTTAGAGACTGCCCACCGCAGGTCCAAATTTCAAACCTTCCAGCCTGCGAGAAGGATGTATAAGAAATCTGATAGGGTCACTAGCAGCCCCAACGCTTGATGGCAGTGGGTTTGGTTCCCACCTCCAGATCACCAGTTTGTGGGTCTGCAGTTTTTTTCTTCTTTTAGTTCCTTCGTTCTCTTTTTTCATATATGTGTGTGTGTGTGTGTGTGTGTGTATGAGTGTATATATATATATATGTTGTGGTTGTTTTGTTTTTGGGTATCACTGCCTCTGGTGGTCGTGGGCTGCTCCTGAGAGCCACCACTGGATTTGAACCGCCAAGCCCACGGGCTGCAGTCCCACACTCAACCACTTACGCCACCGGGTCTCAGCCCCCTTCGTTCTGTCTTAAACCCTGCTTTTCCCCCTGGCATTTCAGGTTTTTAGATTAGGCTGGCTTCCTTAAAAATAGTAAAATTGGTTTTTTTGGACATCACTGCCCTCAGGTGGTGGGAGTAGGAGGCCCAGCCTTTGCTCCTGTGGAGCTGGAATTGAACCTCCATCCCAGTGGGCCGCAGTCCCGTGCACAACCACTATGCCACCGGGGCTCAGCAAAAACACCCCCCCCCCCAAAAAAAATAGTAAAATTGAAAGAAAGCGCTTGTTATTGAGCTCCAGTTGTTTTGTGTTCAAGAAAGTAACAAGATGAAATAAAGGTGCCCCATATTTCTTCCTTGTTCATCTAATCTGCCCCAGTTCTCTCCTGCCTTGCCCTCCATACCCTGGAAGCTAAAACTCCAAACTTAACTGTCAGAGAGTAGATTCTGACTCCTAGTGACTCGGTGGCTAAAGCAGAACTGCCCCTGTGGGTTTCCAGGACCATAAAGCTTTATGGGAGTAGAAAGCCTCGCCTTTTTCTTGTGGTGGTTGTCGAACTGCTGACCTTGTGATAAGCAGCCCAGCCAACGCCCAATGTAACCTATCAGGCCACCTGGGCTCTTGCCACATCCTGTTTGTTGCATGGGATTATTTTTTAGATATCATTTGTGCACTTGTTCCGAGTTTTGTGGGTCTCAGACATCTACTTTAGAAAGGGTGTGTGATCATCATGGAAGAAGTTGAATATCATTCGTAAACATCACATTTCCATCTCAGAAAATATGAGGCCTGGCAAATATTCTGATGGTGGTGTAATAGTTACACGTTGAGGCGTGATCCATCAGGCTTGCAATTTGAAACCTCCAGCAGCTTCTCTGGAGAAAGAACTTTCTACCCTGGGAATAGTTACAGTCTTGGGAACTAAGAGGGACAGTTTTACGTTGTTCTATTGCAGGGGTGCTCACACTTTTTCAGTATACAAGCTACTTGTAAAGTGATCAAGTCAAAATGACCAACCAGCTACAAAAATGCAAAACATCTTTATTTTTTACATTTATTCGTAAATGCATTGAGAATTCTTTGTACAATGTATGTTTATGTATCTTGCATAACTGCATGAGTCCATCTTGCACAATATCACTGCCGTTCATTATGTTAACTTTTGGTCATTACCTGAGTTGACTCCGATGACTTACACTGAATGGAAGGAGCCAGGGATGCATGGTCTGGACAGTAGCTGCTGACAGCCAGCGTCAAACACACTTCCAAAGTGATCATCAGTCACGGTGGCATGGTACTTGGATTTAGTGGTCTTTATGTGGGAAAGGGCTGACTCACGTAAATAGTGCAGCCAGAGACGTACCACATTCTCATGTTTGGGTACTTACCCCTGCAAGTAAGTTCCAGAACTTTACATGCGCTCTGGACTTGAGCTGCATGTCGGCTTGTCTTGTCAAAATCCTCTCTTCCAGTCCACAAGAGTTCAGGTGAAATGGTGTTGCAATTTTTGACCGGGGCAAAGGAAAGTCTGGAAAGCGTTGGACTTAGCTTGTCAGTTTTGCTGCACTTAAGTTTGCTCATGCATTTGACACCGAAGACTGCGTCTGATTGGCTGCACTGTATATCATTTAACTGACGGGCTTGATGATGGACTGAGGTCAATTTTTTTTAATGCCACCCCATCTACCCACACTACCTTTGCAATCAGCGCGTGGATCGTGATATATGTCTCGAGCACCCCTGCCCTATAGGGTGGCGGCGAGTCCGCATCAACTCGATGGCGGTGAGTTTTTGGTTTATGGGTGAACTGGGGTACCTTACAAATGAGATTTTGGCTTCTAAAACATTTTGTATTGCAACTTGTTCTGTGATGCGTGGAGTCCTAGTCGTGTAGTGGGTCAGCGTTGGCTGTTAGCACAGGGTCGGCATTCGGAACCACCAGCCCCTCCCTCCCTGGGAGAAAGACGAAGAGGAGGAAGCCTTCCACGCCCTTAGAGAGCTCCTGTCTCCAGCAAACGCAGGAACAGCTCTTCCCTGTCACACGGGGTCTCCACAAGTCGGAATCCACCCGACGGCTGTGAGTTCGGTTTTTGAGGGCTTGTGGGGATAGGAGGAGAGAAATAAAAGAGAAGGTTGGATTTCCAGCGTTCCTAACTTGTAACTTTTATTCCCAAGTTTTATTTTTAACAGGGTCTTTTTCAATAACAAATACACTGAAAACATTCAATATTGCAGCTCGATTCTATCAATAGGTGTAGAAACTAACTTGTTCCTCTCATTTTAAAGACTTTTCTCCAGATAATATTTCTGCTTCATTGGAATATGCCAAATTGGACTAGTTCTGCATTAACAGATTTTTCCTCAAGTTGTCTGTTTAGTTTGAAGTTAAATCTTTTAGGACCTTTGCAATAGAGTTAGCATTCTTCCTTAAACTGGCAACATTTTACTTTAAAGGGCAAACAATCATTTTGACAAAAAGTAAGCTTTCGAAAATGAGGTAGTGAGATTCATATATTCTATAAAATAGTTTTTATTTTTAAATCCTTTTATTGGGTGCTCTTACAACTCATCACAATCCATACATAAGTTCATTGTGTGTCAAGCGCATTTGTACATCCGCTGCCCTTATCATTCTCATAACATTTGATTTTTATTTCAGCCCTTGGCATCAGCTCATTTCCCCTCTTCCCACTCCCCCCTCCCTCATAAACCCTTGATAATTTATAAATTATTATTACTGTGTTATAGCTTACACTGCCCTATGTCTCCCTTCACCCTCTTCCTTATTCCCTGTACCCCAGGGAAGAGGTTATATGTAGATCCTTATCACCGGTTCCCCCTTTGTACCCCGCCTTCCATCTATCTGTATCACCACTCTGACCACTGGTCCTGAAGAGACCTGCATTCCTGCATTCTGTCCTGCATTCCTTATGTTTCTGGCTCCTGTCTGCACCAGTGTACATCCTCTGGTCTAGCCAGATTTATAAGGTAGAATTGGGATCCTGATAGTGGGAAGGAGGAAGCATTGAAGAACTAGAGGAAAGTAGGAAAGTTGTATGTTTCCTCATTGCTACACTGCATCCTAACAGGTTCGTTTCTTCCCTGCAACCCCTCTGTAAGGGGAAGTCTGTTACCTACAAATGCACTTTGGGTCCCTAACTGTACTTACCTTCAATTACAGTAATAAAATTTTTAGTTCTTAGATGCCTGATACCTGATCCCTTCGACATTTCGTGGTCACACAAGCTGGTGTGCTTCTTCCTTATGGTCTTTGGTGCTTCTGAGCTAGATAACCCCTTATTTACCTTCAAGCCTGTAAGACCCCAGATACTATATCTTTTGATAGCTGGACACCATCTGTTTTCTTCACCACATTTGCTTATGCATATATAAAATAGTTTTGAAGTGGAAAAAAAGCAGGTATTTTTTTACTACCTAAAATTTCTTTCTAAGTATTCTAGTAGTTTTATCCCCATTTGAGGTTGTCTTTGTAATAGTTTTAAAAGTAGTATTTGAGCTTTAATACTGTATACAACATTACTGCTTTGCATTGACATTCATTTACAATAAATGGCAGTGCATCTCGTCTTCGTAAGAGTTGCCATATGGTGTCTATGAGTCCCTTTAGTTTCTTGAGATCTTAGCATTATATTATTTGCTGTGTAATCATGTTTTTTGTTTTACAGTACTTAAATAATAGACTGCGAAGTCATTATTGGATATTATATAAAAAGAAAGTGTGTACTCAACGCTGTATACTCAACACTTTGTTTTTGTTTGTTTGTTTTTTGTTGTTTTTTTTTGTGGCATCACTGCCCTCTGGTGGTCGTGGGATCTACCCAGTGCTGCTCCTGAGAGCCGCCGCTGGATTTGAACTGCCAAGTCCACAGGCTGCAGTCCCACACTCAGCCACTTACACCACCGGGGCTCAGCTCAACACTTTGTTTTTAAAACCTGATCCTTGGCTAATAGAATCAAAATATCTCGATATTTCAGTTGTGTGGTTCAGGATTTGAAGCCAACACACTAAATCACCTTCCTAACTGACCTAGTTTGAGTTCAATTTTTAGTAGACTCACACTCCATCTAAATTGTTGAATTTGGACCATGTAAAAGACATTTGGGGGAAAGAATGGGAATGCATTGCTACATCAATCAACATTATTAAGGAGGAATTCTGTCTTTGTAGGATAATCTTTCTTCTTCGAGTTGGAGTCACCTTGTTTATGGTTATGTTTTCTATTGATAGATCCGTAATAAAAATTACATAAAAATGATATCAATTTCTAAAAACATGAGATGTATGTATTTTGGGGTTCTTTTAAACAAATTTCCATAGGTTTTTAATGTTTTCTGTCCAAAATGACCTTCCTTTCGAGTCTTTCGCACTGAAGTCTCACCTGTGGCCTGATGCTTCCGTGCCTCCTCCCTATTTATTCCTGCTGACGAGTGCTCTGACTGTATTGCGCTACTGTTGTGACAGCCAGCAGTGCAATAGTACTGTCAGAGCACCGGGAAGCAGGCGGCGCGCCGGAACTCGCACTCTGCCTTGCACCGCGCTTCAGTGTCTGTGAGTGACTGCCACTGCCTGCTTCTGTCACCGGTTTCTTTGTAAGTCCTAATTTTGTAGAGAACATCAACCCCACACTTTGTAACTGCTTAAAAGCTCACTACGGTCATAATGCTTTCTGAAATAAACTCACAGGCCACTTTTGATATCTTTTGAAGCTTTTATAACATGCCAAAATGAGCAATGCTCATTTCTCTATCATATTTGGGTAGTTGGGGGTTTTGTTTAATTGAGTTACTTGGTGAATTAATAAGTATTGAAAATAATTTCTGCTGTATGATTTGCCCTAAATATTAATTGGTATGTATTTTACATATTGTGAAAAAAAATGCTTGCATTGAAAACTTAGGAATGCTAGTTTTAAAAGTTGTTTGCAATTATGAAATATGTGTGAATTAAGACTTAATTTTGTAATCAGTTTTATTGAGGTAATTTATATACAATAATATAAATTATTTTAATTACATTAGTTGATGAGTTTTTACATATGTGTAAGACATTGTAACTATCATCACAATAATAATGTAGACATTTAAAAATTTTTTTATTATTTTTTTTGACATTTTCAGAAGTTCCAAAATTTCACTTTGCCCCTTTATAATCACCTTCCTCTTCAAAACTCCCCTACAGCTTAGCTCAAGTTTTTCCTTTTCTAGAATTTCATTTAACTTCTCTCACTTAGCAAAGTGTTGTCTTTTTCCATGCTGGATTACCACATGTACTTGAGTATAAGCTGACCTGAATATCAGCTGAGGCACTTAATTTTACCACAAAAACTGCATTAAAGATGTGTTGAAAATCTTGACTTTTGTATGATTACATGCAGTATTTTTATTGTTGAGCTGTTTTCCAAAATGTCCTATGCATTCACTAGATTATGGTGGGGTTTTTTTTGCCTGTTATGAATAAAGTTACTAATAATATTAGAGTGCAAATCTTTGTATAGACATATTTTTATTTCTCTGGTTAAATATCAAGGAGTGAAAAAAAAATCAAGGAGTGTGTTTGCTGGGTAGCATAAAAGTGCTTAGGGCTGAGCCCCGGTGGCGTAGTGGTTGTGCGCGGGACTGCGGCCCACTGGGACGGAGGTTCAATTCCAGCAGTGGGGCTGGACCTCCTACTCCCACCACCAGAGAGCAGTGATGTCGTCCCCCCCCCCAAAAAAAAAGTAAAAGTGCATACTTAATTTTATAGACAGTTAAAACCTTCTGTAAGTGGTTATACTAGGTTGTATTCTCACAGCTATGTATAGAGTTCTAGTTTCTTGATATCTTTGTCAACACTTTCTACTGTCAGCCTTGAATTTTATCTGCTCTAATGGGAATATAGTGATATCCCATTGTGGTTTTAGTTTGCATTTTTTTAAATGACTAATATTGAACTTTAGTTAATTTGCCACTAATATATCATCGTAGGTTAAGTATGTTAAATTATTTTTACCTGTTTTAAAATAAGCAGATTTGTTGGTCTTTTTGTATTGTAAGAATTGTAATGCAATTTATAGATTCTGGAAAAAATTCCTTTGTCAGCATATTTTCTAATAGTTTGTTAATTGCTTTCTCTTAACAAATAGTAAATCCAATTTATCCTTTAACTTTTTTGGGGGGGGGGTCTTGGGGCATCACTGCCCTCTGGTGGTGGGAGTAGGAGGCCCAGCCTTGCTGCTGGATTTGAACCTCCATCCCAGTGGGCTGCAGTCCCGCGCACAATCACTACACCACCGGGGCTCAGCCTATCCTTTAATTTTTTTAATGTTTTATTTCATTGTGAATTGGGTGATGATTTACAGAGTAAATCAGTTTTCCATTTAACAATTCATGTACAGTTTGTTTGGTGTCATTGATTGCAGTCCTCATAATGTAACTAACATATCATTCCACTTGCTCCACATGTTTCCTGTGTCTATTCATCCTTTTTTTTGGGGGGTGGGCATCACTGCTCTCCGGTGGTGGGAGTAGGAAGCCCAGCCCCACTGCTGGAATTGAACCTCCGTCCCAGTGGGCCGCAGTCCCACACACAACCACTACGCCACCAGGGCTCAGCCCTCTATTCATCCTTTCATCATTTTCTTTTCTTTTCTTTTTTTTTTTTTTAATTTTTTTTTTGGGGGGTGGGGGCATCACTGCCCTCAGGTGGTGGGAGTAGGAGGCCCAGCCTTTGCTCTGTGGAGCCGGAATCAAACCTCCATCCCAGTGGGCCGCAGTCCCGCGCACAACCACTACGTCACCGGGGCTCAGCCCTCATCCTTTCATCTTAATCCTTCTGAATGTTGTTCTTGGGCTTCTCTTTGAGCTCACTTTGTTAATTTTTCTAAGTTGTGAGTAAGTCACTAGTATTATAGTTTCCCTTATGCTGCTGGAACCACCATGCCACCAGGGCTCCTGTAAAGAAACAAAGAGAAGATTTATTTGAAGGCTGACAACAATGCAGGCTGTCTTCATGGATTCCTGTTTGAAATCAGAATGCATGGAGCATTCTTTTACTTTGGAATTTACACTTTAGGGAGTCATATACAGATGTTTTACAGAATCTGGAGAAACAATCATTGACTTGAAGAAGCACACAGAACAATAGGTGTCTTATAAGCCACTCTCAGAATGTCCTGTTGACTAATCAGATAACAGGAATTAACTTTTTGTTCACTAACTAAGAAACCAAACTTACTGCCATTGAATCAGTGACACGTTAGGACAGGGTAGACTGTCTCTGTGGGTTTCAAGACTGTCACTCTTCACAAGAGCAGAAAGCTTCTTCACTACCTGGCAGGGGAGATACCATGATCACGAAGGTGATTTTCCCAGGGCAAGGCTCACCCATTGCACTCCGTCCGGGTGTGCTGACCCCTGCGATTTCCCCAAATGTGGGAAACTCGACTGCATCATTTGTGGTAGTGGGGGACTGTGTTCACGCTCTCCCCTGGATTAAAAAGGAGAGAGAGAGTAGAAGGCCTCATCTTTCTCCAGTGGTTACTAACTGGCAAATTAAGAGGCGATTCTCAGTGTTCCTTGGCCCTTCCAGGAGATACCCACATTCAACCTGTTTGCTCCTGTAGCAAGTTGTGGGGGGGAAAAACCCAAATCCAAAGGCACTTAGATGGGGAACAAGGAAGAGATCATTTTAACTGCATTTAGTAAAGTGTATTCAGCTAAGTAAGTAAAGTTACTTGGACTGAAAATGGAAGGGAAGTGTGCTTGTCTTAGGTATTTTTTATATGCTCAGTAATGTATTTACCTTTGGGTTTCAAAAGCAGTCACACTTTTTCACTTTTCTTTTGTTTATTTTTTAAATACTTTTATTGGGGGCTCTTCCGTTTCATCACAATTCATACATTCCTCCAATGCGTCCAGCATATTTGCATACATGGCTGCCATCATAATTTTCTTTTTTTTTTTTTTGGGCATCACTGCTCTCCGGTGGTGGGAGTAGGAGGCCCAGCCCCACTGCTAGAATTGAACCTCTGTCCCAGTGGGCCACAGTCCCGCGCACAACCACTACGCCACCGGGGCTCAGCCCCATAATTTTCTTTTTCATTTTTTTTTTGTGGGCATCACTGCCCTCTGTTGGTCATGGGTTTTACCCAGTGCTGCTCCTGAGAGCTGCTGCTGAATTTGAACTGCCAAGCCCGCTGGCCGCAGCCCCGCACTCAACCACTTAAGCCACCGGGCCTCAACCCACCATCATCATTTTCAAAGCATTTTCTTCCCACTTGAGCCCCTGATATCAGTGAACCATTTCTTCCCCTCACTCCCCGCCCTCCTTCAAGAACCCTTGATAAATTATAGGTTATTTTTTCCTATCTTACGTTGTCCTCCATTGCCCCTCATCCACTTTTCCGCTATTTGTCTCTCTGGGAGGGGTTTCTCGGTAGAGCCTTGTGTTGCAATTTCCCCTTTTTCCCCACCCCTCCCCTAATTCTCCTGGTATCTCTACTCTCCTTGTTGGCCCTGAAGAGTTTATCAATCCTGGATTCCCTGTGTTGTGGGCTCTTACCTGTAGCAGGTGTTCATGCTCTGGTTTAATCCTATTTTTAAGGTAGAATTGAGGTCATAGTGGTGGGGAAGGAAGCACCAGAGAACTAGAGGAAAGTTATATGTTTCATCGGTGATATACTATACCCTGACTGCCTCATCTCTTCCCTATTACCCCTTTGTGAGAGGATGTCCAATTTTCGACAGATGGCATCATTGGGTCTCCACTCCTTTGCCTCCTCCCCCACCCCCACTCCATTCACTTGAGGTATGGTTTTATTCTGGGTCTTAGATGCCTGATACCTGATCCCTTTGACACCTCATGATCACACAGGCTGGTGTGTTTCTTCCATGTGGGCCACCCTTTTTATTTTGAAGGACAGAAAACCAGATTATTTTCTAGTCCTTCTAGTAGTTTCTCTTTTCCTTTTAACCGTAACCCTTTTCTAATATTTTCTAACCCTTCCCTCTGCCTGTCTTTAGGAATATGGATGATTCCATTTATTTGATAATTTTCTTTGTCACCATGTCATTCACACTAAGACATATTGCTTGCACTTGAGTATAAGTCGACTTGAATATTTACCAAGGCACTTAATTTTTAATTTTACTTTTTAATTTTAATTTTACTTTTTAATTTTAATTTTAAAAAGGCAATATACTGAGGTAGGGGATGGACTTTAATTTTACTTTTTAATTTTACTTTTAATTTTAAAAAGGCAATATACTGAGGTAGGGGATGGACTTTAGGCCTCTGCTTATACCCTTCCTCAATACAAGAACACTTTGTTCTAACTAGTCAGCAGTCTGAAATGTTCACCCACCTGACACAGTTGCTGTAGACAGAACAGGTGTATAAGCAAATGTGGTGAAGAAGGTGGATGGTGCCCAGCTATTAAAAGATAGAGTGAGGGAGGGGGAGTAAAAAATAAAATAGGGCTGAGCCCCGGTGGCGTAGCGGTTGTGTGCGGAACTGCGGCCCACTGGGATGGAGGTTCAATTCCAGCAGTGGGGCTGGGCCTCCTACTCCCACCACCAGAGAGTAGTGATGCCCAAAAAAAAAAAAATAAAAGATATAGCATCTGGCGTCCTAAAGATTTGAAGTTACACACGCCACCATTCAGCATGAAGCAACAAGTCCACATGGAAGAAGCCCACCGCCGGTGCCATCATGAAAAGTCATAGGTCCAGGTAATAGGCATCAGCAGACACATAACAAATAAAAACATTGTTGATAACGAGGTGGCCTGGAGCAGAGATCCAAAGCCTATCTGTAGACAGTGGAACAATCTCTTCACAGAGGGCCCAGTGAGAGGGGATGAGTGACCAGGGTGCAGTAAAGCATCGATGAAACACACTATAGTCCCCTGGTTTCTTGTGGCTTCCCCACCTCCACTACCATGACCCCAGTTCTGCTTCTCAATTCAGACTAGACCACAACATACACCGGTATAGAAAGTGATGGGAGTTCACATCACAGAGAATCCAGGAACGGGTGGGAGTAGTGATTCTGGAAGTGTAGGTGAGAGAAGAAGAGAGGAAGGGAGAAGGGGAACTGATCGCAGTGACTGATGTAACCATTCACTCTACAGGTGGAAGAGCAACAGAAAACATGGGGGAAGAGAGAGCAGCTGGTATAAGAGATGAAAATATTAACAATATACAATCTATCAGGGTTACAGGGAGCTGGGGGGGGAAGCTGGCACTAAGGGCTCAATAGAAAGTAAATGGCTAGCAGAGAATGAAGGCAACATATGCACAAATTGTAGACTATTCAACGTGTATAATCATGTATTATATAATCTATCTGTATCCTGCATTATAACATTTGATGTCATGCTATTTACCAGGCTTTATTTTAGAGACCGGTGATTTTACAAAACCGTGTGGTTTATTTAGGACAGTGAAAACCAGTGTGGCAGTGGTGTAAAGTGTGGAGTCTCAGTGGAGCAAGAGAAAGATATTAAGGTCTACTTGTGAAGAGATGTGCTAAAGAGTTTAAATTAGGCGAGAAAACCTGGTGGGATTTGATCAAGTGCAATGTATCCAAGTGGAATTACTGAGAGCAGAATGGAGGATGAGTATGATAGTGGGACAAGAGGAAGGTGAAAGGAAATAGAGAAAAGAAGTAGGAAGCAAAAACTAGCGGTATGGCTATAGGCATCTATTGTTAATTTATTAATGACAGGGATAGGGGCAATGTACATTTATTTATATATTAAGTATTAAGATAGCAGATGGATTTAGGGCCTCTGCTTGAGGCCTCCCTAAACACAAGAACACTTTATTCTAATAACTTGGCACTCTTTGATACCTTCCTGACACGATCCCTGAAGACAAAATGGATGTATAAACAAATGTGAAGTAAGTGGATGGTGCCTAGTTATCAAAAGATATAGTGTCAAAAAGAAAAAAAAAGATGTAGTATCTTAGGTCTTCAAGGCTTGAAGTCAAACAAGCATCCATCTAGCAGAGAAGCAAATAAGCCCACATGGAAGAAGACATATCAGATATCGACGTATCAGATATCAAATAATCCAAAAGAAACAATTATATCAGTGTGAATGAGGGGGGATGGAGTGGATACCCAAAGCCTTTCTGTAGACAGTTGGATATGTCCCCACAGAAGGTTATATGGAAGGACAGTTCACCCAGCACCCACGAAATACATCATTTCTCTAGTTCCTGAATGTTAACCCCCTCCACCCCCTACCGTGACTCAGTTCTACCTTATAAATCCAGCTAGACCAAAGTACACACATGGGTACAGATAAGAACTCTCAACACATGGAATTAAGACAGATAAAATCCTCAGGAACAGTAGTGGGAGTAGCCATATGAGACGGGTGGGTGGTGGGGGAAGGGAGAGAGGGGGAACCCCTCACAAAGTTGGATGTATAGCCCCCTTTAGGGGAATGAAAAACAGAAATGTGAATAAACAGAGACAACCGACAGTGTAAGACAAGAAATAACAACAATATATAATTGATCAAGGATTTGGGAGGTAGGGGATGGGAAAAAGAAGCTGATACCAAAGGCTCTAGTAAGAAAATGTTTTGGAAATGTTGATGGCTGCGGAACTGCAGCCCAAAGGGTTGATGGTTCAAATCCAGCAGCAGTTCTCCAGGAGCAAGGCTAGGCTTCCTATTCCCACCAGGGCAGTGATACCCCCCCCACACACACACACAAAATGTTGATGGCAACATAAGATTTTTAAGAGCCCCCCAATAAAATGATTAATTTAAAAAAGTTGAAATTAACTCTTTTGGCATTGGGGAACCCCAGTGATCTTTAAATGTAAAGACTTATTTTAAAATGTACCTACCTTTTTGAAGGAGTTATTATACATGGAATATATGAGTTAACTTTGTAAATGTGTGGTAAATTCCCACAAAAAATTTTTTAATTAAATACTTTTGTTGGGGCTTTTACATCTCATCATAATCCATACGTTCATCCATTGTGTCTAGCACATTTGTACATATGCTGCCATCATCATTTTCTTTTTTGGGGGGGCCATCACTGCCCTCTGGTGGTGGGAGTAGGAGGCCCAGCCTTTGCTCCTGTGGAGCCGCTGCAGGAATTGAACCTCTATCCCAGTGGGCCGCAGTCGCGCGCACAACCACTACGCCACCAGGGCTCAGCCCCATCATCATTTTCAAAGCATTCTCTTCCCACTTGAGCCTGTGAACCCACAAATTTTTGAATCCTCTTTAAAAGATGTATTTTTATTGCAATAAAATTTGAAGACTGATATATAAAAAGAAGAAAAACAACTCCATTTTCATGACTTAAAACTATGTTGTAAATGATTTTAGACCTTTTCTTTTGTTTGCCTATGGCAATTTTCTAATCCAGGTTCATTCAGTTGATTGTGAAAATCTGTCTCTGTAGTCCATTATATGGCTAAAGCATAATCACATAGATGACCTATTGGCCCAGAAAACATTTTAGACATTAGTCTCTGAATAAAGGAAAATAACTAACTTTTGATTGATAAATTATCCTTTTAGAGGCAGTCTCATATGTACTACCCTCCCTCTGAACCCATAGAATCTTGAATCCTGCAGGTTGACAAAGTAATACCTGTAGCTTCTGTCTCGTCTTCTGCACTGGTGTTGCTGCTTACCTGAAATAACATGTCTACATGTAACATGTAAACAGGAAACTGGTTCTTATGCATATCACTGCTTATGTTTTTCAGACATAAACACATGTTTCATTTGGAGGAGGGAGCGGGCAGTAGCTGAAAAGCTTTAACAAACATAGAAACTCATTTGTAGACAGGACATCATAAGTAGCCTTCAGTTTGAATATTGGGAACTTGAAATATTCCTTCCCAAAATAAGCTTTAAAGGACAGTTGGGTTCCCAAACTTTTTTTTTTTTTTTTAATGAATGAATGTGTTTTTAATCTGTCGCCTCAGTCGTTGATCATCAGGCTGTGTACTAAAACCAGAGGTGTATAAAAGAGCGGCTCTAAGTATAAAGTGTGAAATCATATAGTGACATTACTATGGAAACATGGTTATAAAGTTGTGCAAGAAATGGTAAAAAGGAGTCATAAACAAGGCACAATAGCTGATAAACGTTTCTATATTTGTACTGGAGAGACCATATTAAGGAATGAAGTGCATAAACTTTGGTTTAGTACTGTAGCGGAACTATAGTAGTAGGAATATTAAGGTCTCATTCTCTTTTAAAATAAGTTTTTCGAGAAATGTGTTTCTAAAGTAAGCCCATCAGCTTCTTCCTGGTTGCTGCTAGGTGCTACCCAGTTGGCTGTGATCTCCAGCGACCCTGTGCATAACAGAGTGGGACACTGCACACTTATTTTGCCCCACTTGCCTGTCAGTTTGTCATATGGTGGTGGCTTAGTTGTTGCTGTGATGCTGGAAGCTCTGTCACTGGTGTTTCAAATGCCAGCAAGGTTCCCAGTGGACAGATTTCCGAGTGGCTTCCAGGCTAAGAACAGACAATGAAGGATTAGACTCCTCATTTGGAAAAAAACTGCTGCTGAAAAGCTTCGGCATGGCTTCTGCCGTGCGGCTGTTACCCCAGCACAGCTCGCCGTGTTGGTGTGTGGTTGTGCACTGGGTTGCTTCCTGCAAGGGCAGCCTTTCCAAACCCCCGCTGCGCTCTGGGTGAAAGACAAGGCTTTCTGCTCCCTAAAGAGTTACAGCCTCAGAAACCCACAGGGCACTTCTACCCTGCCCCATAAGGGCACTGTGACTTGAAAATGACTCGATGGCAGTGAGGTTTTTTGCTTTTAGTAAGTAGGACAAAGGAGTTGTAGTGGGTTCCATGTTGCGCTATTCATATTAACCACAAGGCCTGCAGTTTGGAGCCACTCAGTTGGGAGAGAGGTAAGACTCTGCTCCCATGGACACCTACGGTGGTAGTTCCACTCTCCCCTACAGGGTGCCTGTGCGTCACTTCTAGGTAGGCCGATGTGGAAAAGATGAGGCTTTCTATTCTCATAAAAACCTACCCACTGGCTTGGTGGTTGAAATGTAGCAGTAGCAAGGCTGGGTAGCTCCCATGACCACCAGAGGGCAGTGATGCCAAAAAACAAAACAAAACAAAAGTACGCACTGCCATCAAGTCAGTGCCACCCCTAGTGACGCTACAGGACAGGGTGAAAGTGCTCCTGTGAGTTCAGCGGAGTAGAAAGCCCTAGCTCCTTCCCAGTGGCTGGTGGTTTCCAACTGCTGACCTTGTGGATCGCGCCCAGTGCATAACAAGGACGCTGCCAGGCTCTGCAGAAAGGCAGAGGCAGTTTCACTCTGTCATGCAGGGTTGCCATGGTCGGAATCCACTCGATTCTCTTAGTAGTGCAAATGGCTTGAGCTTGACTGTTTGCTGATGGTCTGCGTTTGAATGGATGAGAGATGTGGCATCTGCCACCAGGAAGATTTACAGCCTTGGAAACTGAAGCATGTTTACTCATATCAGCATTACTCTTACCTCACATGCTGGTATTATTTACAGCCAGATGTTTGTTAATGCTCAAAATGGTCAATAGTAGATCTTTTTCCTAACAGTTTTATTGGCATGTAATTCACATACTATGCAATCCCATGTTTTAAATATATTGAAACAAGTTATGCCATCATCACCCCAATCAATTTTAGAGGGCTGAGCCCTGGTGGCTTAGTGGTTGTGTGCGGGACTGTGGCCCACAGGGTTGGTGGTTCAAATCCAGCAGCAGCTCTCCAGGAGCAAGGCTGGGCCTCCTACTCCCACCAGGGGGCAGTGATGCCCACAAACAACAACAAACGATCAATTTTAGAACATATTTTTCATTCTTGTACCATTATTAGCTCCCCATTACTCTCCAACCTTCCCTGCCATTACCCTAACCAAAACCAAACTCACTGCCATTGAGTCAACTCCGACTCATAGTGCCGTAGACCTGCACCCGAGGGTTTCAAGATTTTAACTCTTTATGGGAGGAGAAAGCCTCATCTTTCGCCTGTGGAGCAAGCGCCTGGTGACTCTAAACCGACTTGATGGTTAGCAGTGCAACGTGTAACCACAATGCCACTCGGGCTCCTGCTGTAGCTCCATGGAACTAGTCTTCTAGTTACTGTTTCTTCTACGGATAACCTATCTTGGATTTCATATAAAGAAAGTCTACTGATGCTCTACTGACAAGACACAGGCTGATCTGTGAGCTGTCTCGGAGGAGAAGCCACGTGGGTCTACCCTGTTGGACCCAGAACTCTGAAGCCCGAAAAGTCACGTGGAGACTGCTGTCAGCGCTGAGATGTTCCACCACCCCTGGATACACAACACTGCACGCACTGCCCTGTGGTTGTCCTGCATCGTCGCATGTGCTTTGTGAGTCTGAAGAGGACTTATGGATTGGTATCGGACATAGGGGCAAATATTGGACTTAAGACCTTGTACTGAACTGGGTTGGGAGGCTTTCTCAATGTTCCATTCCTCTTGTATATAAACCTCTCCCTTATATACATATGGTGTTTATGAATTTTTCTCTAGTCTACCCCGACTAACACAACTGGTATCAGACATATGAGCTAATATCAGACTTGTGCACTTGGACTGAACTGTATTGGAATGCTTTCTTAATGTACAATTACATTTTCTATAAAACATATAAAATAAGTTTTCTATAAAACATTTCCTTTTTTATATATAAAGGAAACCATACAAAAATTCCAATTACAACAAAATAAAACTAAATACTCAATCTATAAGAAAGGAGAATAGAAACTCGAACAAATTATTAGTGGGTCAAAAGGGAAAACATAATATGTCAATTTTTAGCTTAATATCTCCAGTAATCCACTTTGTAGTGCACTTTGAATAGAGCAAGACTATTCACCTCCTTATTCAATGTTTTGAGGGAGTTTCAGTGAAAGTTTAATGTGTATAAGGATTCTTACCTATGGATTTGGGGTTTGACATCACAGTCTGCAAACTGGGTGCTCAGAACTTAAGTTCTAATACAATTCCCCTTTCTGATCTTGGATTTCATTAATTACAATCTTTGGGTCCCTCCAACTAGTGTGCTTCTTCTGTGAAGTTTGCTGACACCTCACACAGATGGCTGCCTGTGTTGAGATGCCTTTAAGACCCCAGGCACTATTCTTAGAGCAGGGCACCATCTGATTTCTTCAGCACACTTTATGATAGCACCATGTCTCCAGTGTCACTTCATGTGAGCAGTACTATATGGTAAGAACTAAAATTAAATTAAATTAGAGTGTATGGATTAGTGTGAGCTCAAAATCCATTTATGTATATCTAAAGTTTATTATATATCTCTGGTCCACTTGAGAAGCAGCATTATCAGCTCGTTGAGAAATACTTTAAGTAACCACCATGAAACTCTAGGTGGATTTTTTTTACTGTTGTTGTAAATGCAGTGTGCTAGTTTGGGTAGACTAGAAAAACAAATTCATAGATACTCATATGTGTAAGAAAGAGTTTTATATATTAGAGCAGTTGAATATTGAGAAAGCATCCCAACCCAGTCCAGTTTGAGTCCATAAGTCAGATATTTGCTCATATGTCTGACACCAATTTATAAAGAGCTTGTCAGACTTAGGAAACACATGCAAGGAAGATCACGGAGCAGTGGGCAGGACGTCTTGTGGATCCAGTGGTGTAAGTATCTCGGTGCTGGCAGGGTTCTCCATGCAGCTTCTCCAACTGTGCGGCTCTAGCACAGCGGTTCTCAACCTGTGGGTTGTGACCCCTTTGAGTGCCGAGCAAACCTTTCACAGGGGCCAGCTACGTATTCTCCACATTGGAGAATACATAAATATTTCATAATATATAATTACATTTTGTTTTTGTGATTATCACTATGCTTTAATTATATTTAATTATGGCCAATTTGTAACAATGAAAGACATGCTGCATATCAAATACTTACATTGCGATTCATAACGTAGCAAAATTACAGTTAGGAAGTAGATCTCTCAGAGAGTGAGCAGAGAGAGTCTCCTGCCTCCAAGGAGGAATATTGGAGTTCCCAGAATCTTCAGGAGAAGGTCATGCTTACAGAAAGGGCTCCTTGGCTATGACCTGATTGACAGATTAGAAGCTACCCCTTCACCATTATTCTCTCAAATTGACAAACAATTATATAAGTACCACATGCAGAATGTCAGATTATAAGCTAGTCAATAAATTAGTAGATAAAATTTATTAATAATACTATTACTAGCCTCAGAGGGGGCACCAAAAAAAATAATACTATTACTAGAGATAACATTGACTGTATATACGTTGCAACTTTTTAATATGTGCTTACATACATATTTTTCCATACCCAGTGCTATTTTGTGTTTAACAAATCATTACAAGTATTACAGAAATATATTAAGTAGAAAATTGTCCCTACCAGTTATTCTTTGTATACCATCATTTATAGTAGCTTCATATAATCCAAATAATGATTTTTACACATACATTTTCACTCCATTTCAGTTATCTCTAAGCTGGATGACTTTGTAGCAGTTCGGTCTCCTACCCTCCCTTCAGTAGAAGTGTTTTATAGATCAAGGTCCTTTGTTGGTACCCAGGTTCAGGACATTGTGATTCTTTGAACTGCTATTCCTATACTTCTGATAGTTGTTTACTTATGTAATTTGTGGCTCTAAACCCTATAATTTTGGATTATGAAACTAACTTTTGGTTAATGAAATTATTAATGAGTACTTCTAAAAATCAATGTGTTTTTACTTGAATCCATATCCTTCTAAAAGTAGAAAAGTACTGCCTGTGAGTGTTACCCCCCTACAGTATTGCTCAAATAAGAGTGACTATTTAATAATCTTAATTTAAGCTCAAAAGTTAAGCATGATACATAAATAACTGGACTATATCAAAAAGTTAATTGGTTTTTGGTTTTGTTTTTTACTAGATTACACAGACTATGGATGATGCAATTTACATGTTTTTTTATTTCTACATTTTAAAATGGCTATATTTGTATGCCTCATTTATTATATTTAAGCCCTTAAAAATATAAAAGGAAAATAAAGAATTTTTTAAAAAAGAAAGAATAGGGCTGAGCCCCGGTAGCATAGAGGTTGAGTGCAGGACTGCAGCCGACTGACTTGGCAGTTCAAATCCAGCAGCAGCAAGGCTGGGCCTCCCACTCCTACCAGAGGGCAGTGATGCTTAATTAAAAAAAAAAAAAAGGAAAAAATAAAAGAAAGAATAGTCAAAATATTATTAATTCAGCTTTTGGCTCGTTCAATAATGATTTGTACTGATCTTCAGTTCCAGAAAGCTGATTCTGATCTGGACTGCATTCTGTACAGGCTGGAATATGAAATCAAGAACAATTATCCTGATTCAAGTGGTGAGGTAATCTGCAACACAAATATGACTTTTATTATTGTCTATTTTAGAGTAAGATTTTCTGAAGGTATTATAATAGGATTTTATATATATTGCAAACAATTTTATTAAGTACTAATTTATAAAATCTTATTTGTGTTAGAAGTTTGGTCACAACTTGCTTGAAATAATATATCCATTTTCAGGTAAATTTGTGGGTGCTTTTTTTTAGCCTTAATATAAGACTCATTGAGTCCAGAGAGATGCAAACGACTCTGAAAAGCTTGGTAGTACAGTGGCAAAGCACTCAGTTACAAATCAGAAAGTTTAAATCCACTAGCTGCTCCCCAGGAGGAAGGAAGATGTGGTGGGCTGCTTCTGGAAAGATAAAAGCCTTTAAAAAAAAAAAAAAACAGCCTTGGAAACCTTTTGGGACATATGGGGCAGTTTTGCTCTGTCTTTTTATTTACGTATTTCTTTTTGCTCAATAGTTTTATTAGCATATGTCACATATAATACAATTCAGTAGTTCAGTCGCATCAAGAAGAGTTGTACGCTCATCACCACAGTCAGTTTTAGCGCATTCTCTTCTTTCTTGTACTCACCATTATTAGCTAACCGCTCTTGCCATACGCTCAAGGTCTCATGACTCTATAACATTAAAATTAATGATAATAACTAAGTAAAACACATAAAAAATCAATTGAAAATAAAGCAGTAAATATTAAAAACTAGAACAAATTCAAATGGATCATAAGGGGGGATAAAATAATAAAGTGCTGAATTTTAAGCAAACTTCATCTGTGACCATCTACTTTTTCATGCGCTCTCCATGATTGATACCAAAGCTGTTCACATCCTTGCTCTATGGTTGTTTTGCTTTCTTTCTTTAAAAAAATCCTTTTATTGGGGCTCTATCCTTACCATTTAGAATACTAATGTTTACTTGCTGGCAAATTATAATATGTTTTATACCTTTTTAAAATTCCATAAAATTGGCCCCCCAAAATTAGATGGGATGAATTATGTATTGCTTGTAAAGTAGAATTTTATGTGAGATTGAGGAATATTCAGTTTTTACTATTTATTTTATAGAATATTAAAATTCTTTGAGAGTTCAGTTTAAATTGTTTTAGTTCATTATTTTCCACAGTGGGTGATACAGCCCCTTGGGGATTTCTGGAATGATCCAGAGGAGGCTGTAAAACCAGGTACTTATACGTTATCCTGGATTATGGGCCCTAATACGAAAGTTTTTAATTCCCAGGGGGCACTGAGTTACTTTTTTTCTGAAAAAGGGAACAATAGGCCAAATCAATTTGTGAACCTATATATCTATCTTGTTCCCTAACTGAGTTGACATTTCCTTGTCTTTCTCCTTTTCTTGCTAAAGAACAACTAACCAATTCTGGTCCAGTGATAGCACCAGTAGCTAACTACAGGACTCGTCTGCGTCACCATCTCTCAAGTACTTTGTAGAAGACCTACTGTCCTTCCACTTTTTCTGTCTTCTGTCTCTTATAGTTGTTCCATCTACTGTAATTTTGCTTTTCTACAATTTAAAAAACAAAATGTTACTATATAATTTGTATTCCATTAATAACTTCTTAAGTACCTCTAACATTTATCTAATAACTTCAAAATAATTTCCTCCTTTTGGCTGTCAACATTTGAAAGCAAAACCATTATCTTTGGGACCAAAACCCTGATTTTAATCTTTGTAGATTTTCCCAACATTAGTCCTAAGATCAAACAGTATGTTTTTCAAAGACCAAGATGTAAACAACAAGTTGTATTAGCCATTCATACTCCTACATGGTGGTAGGTGGTGGTTGTAGTAGTAAACACTCATTGGACAGTATTTTATATGCCAGGCACTGTAATGGGTGTGTGTGCTCTCAGTACACAAACAGACATGTAATTTTATTTAGCTTCAGTCTTGTTCCAGCATCATTTGTGATTTAGAGGCTGTCAATGATTTAGGCATAAAATTCAACCTTTTTGATTGGATATCTATAAATATAAGAATAAAATAGGCTGAGCCCCGGTGGCGTAGTGGTTGTGCACGGGACTGCGGCCTACTGGGATGGAGGTTCAATTCCGGCTCCCAGGAGCAAAGGCTGGGCCTCCTACTCCCACCACCTGAGGGCAATGAGGCTCCAAAAACAACAACAACAACAACAAAAAAGAATAAAATAAACTACAAATTCCTATTCCTGTGTTTTTTGTTTCAGAAAGAATTTCGTGAGCATTTCCACCCACTCTTAGGAGCACAAGTGATAGCTTATTTCCTTTTCAGTTTAGCTTTTCCCCCTTCTCTTACCACCAGCACTATCATTAGCAGAACTTTTTTTTTGCATATTCTCATGACTGTTTATAACCCACATATGATAAATAAGCATTGGGCAGTTAAATGCAAGATCAGCAGTGCAAATCTACCAATTGCTCCCCAGGGGAAATTTAAGACTCTCTATTCCTATAAAGATTTATAAGTCTTGGGTACCTTGTATACGGTCACTCTGAATTGGAATTGATGGCAATGGATTTGGTTTTTTTGATTGGAATGATAATTCAAAGCCCTAAAATGTTATAGGCACAAAATTCATTGGTGTATTGCACAATTTACAAATACCAATAAAATGCAGTGGCTCCCATGGAGCTCGTCATTCAAACAAATCAGTATTGTTCAAGGCTGTGCATGTCAGAGTTGTTTTCTTCTATGATGTGCTACTAAGCCTGACCACAATATTGTAATATTGGGACATAGGTAAGGTAAATCATCATCCTTGTTACTGTTATGTGCTGTTGAAGCCATTCCAACTCATAGGGACCCCAGGTACCACAGCCCATCCATGCAGCTACTTTGTCATCCATCTTGTTGAAAGTCTTCCTCGTTTCTGCTGCCTGTGGTGGTCCGGGTAGACTAGAGAAACAAATTCATAAGCACGCATATGGATATCAGGGAGAGGTTTATATACAAGAGGAATGGAACTTGAGAAAGTATCCCAGCCCAGTCCAGTCCAAGGTCCTAAGTCTGATATTAGCCCATATGTCTGATACCAATCCACTAGTCCTCTTCAGATTCACGAAGCACATGCAATGATGCCAGGACAATCACAGGCCAGTGCATACAGAGTCTTGTGTATCCAGTGGTGGTAGAAGCATCTCAGCACTGGCAGAAGTCTCCACGTGGCTTCTCCGGCCCCATAGGTCTGGTTCCATCAGGGCCAGCCCATGTGGCTTCTTCTCAGGCTCCTCCAGGACTACAGATCTACCAGCATGCTGCCATGTTGTCTTGTCAGTAGTGCGTCTCCCAGGGACTCACTTGATGGTCTCTTATCTCCATGGGGGAAATATGGCGAGATTTCCCAGAATTCTCAGAGAAAGCCATGCCCACACAGAGGTCTCATTGGGGTTATCTCCAGATTGACAGGCTAGACTCCACCCCTACAGTACACTCGTAATCCCATTGGCACCAGAGTACATGACTGCCACACTGCCCCTCCATTTTACCAAGTATGATGTCTTTCTCCAGGGACAGTTCTCTCTTGACAACCTTATTAGGTTCACTTAATGTCACAAAACTAAGTTGTAAGTTTTATCCTACACTACTGTAACTTTTAAGATTCACTTGTTGTTTATTCCTTATGCTTGATTCACCAATAGAATTATTTTTTGTTTTCGTTGTTGTTGTTGTTGGGGGGGGTGGGGTGGACATCACTGCCTGGTGGTCGTGGGCGCTACCCAGTGCTGCTCTTGAGAGCCGCCGCTGGATTTGAACTGCCAAGCCCGCGGGCCGCTTTTTTGTTTTCATTGTAAATTTGTACTTGAGAAATTAAGTAGTCTTTGGGCATATCACGTCTGAGTGTTAGTCCAGTAACCTGCAGGTCATTTATGCTTACATAATTGTCACTTTATTTATTATTAATATTATTATTATTTTAGTGTTTCTTTTGGGGGGGTGGTGCATCACTTCCCTCTGGTGGTCGTGGGAGCTACCCAGCCTTGCTCCCGGACACCTGCTGCTGGATTTGAACCGCCAAGCCAGTGGGCCGCAGTCCCGCACTCAACCACTATGCCACCTATGCTCAGCCCCCCATAATTGTCACTTTAAATGATGCTTTTTTTTCTCACAATAATTTCCCTTCCAACTTAAAATCTATTTATATATATGTAATATATATATAAAATTTGAAAAGTCACAGAACTATGAAGCTGTATGCTAGCAGCAGCCTTTGCTTTGCACCTATCCCAAAGAGGGCCATGCTTTATTTCAGCATCTTGTATCCTCTGTACGAGCGTACTTGTTGCAACTTTTTATTTATTGAATGTATACTATTCTAGGACAAATTTCACTTCTGCCATTACCACGATTGTGATTTTAAGGCAAGTCAGTTAAACTCTTGCAATTATTTTCCTAGTCTATAAAATAGGGATATTATTTTCTGTATCACAGTTGGAGAGGGAATAAAATTATGTATTTATGGATAACGTGCTTGCCTGGTACAAATGGTTTACAATTAGCCGCTGTCCTAAAAGTGGACAGTTTGAACCCACCAGCAGCAATGTGTTAGAAAGTCCTGACAGGCTGAGCCCTAGTGGCGTAGTGGTTGTGCGCAGGACTGCGGCCACTGGGTTGGAGGTTTAAATCCAGCATCAAGGCTGGACCTCCTACTCCCACCACCAGAGGGCAGTGATGCTGAAAAAACAAAAACAACAACAACAAAAAAGAAAGCCCCGAACTGCTTTCATAAAGAATACATCCAGGAGAACGATGGAGTAGCTTTTTTTACATAGCAACACACGGAGTTTGTATATATTCTACTCCTTCATACTGTGGCTATTAGTTCCTAGGTCTGCTGTAAAAAAAAAAAATGCCACAAACAGGATGCCTTAAATGAATAGACATTTATTCCCTTTTTTTTTTTTTGGGGGGGGAGGGGCGGCATCACTGCTCTTAGACATTTATTCTCTCACAGTTTTAGAGGCTAGAAATTCAAAATCAAGTTGTCACTCAAATCAGTTTCTTTTGAAGACTCTTGGAAGAATTTTCTCCATGCATTACTCCTTGCAGGGTGCTGCAATCTTTGGAATTTCTTGGATTCTGAGACCCTTTCTAGTCTCTGGATTCACATATCTCTAAATTTCCCTTTTAGAAGAATACCAATAATTAGATTAGGGCCCGATCTTTAATCCAATGTGACATCTTCATAGACACTGGAGTTCGAACTTCAACTTATCTTTTCAGGGGGTACAAGTAAACTCACAATGATGTGTTTAAGAAGTGTTTGTAGTTTTTAGGAACAAATCCAAATAGTGCCTTATATGATCTTTGAAATAGCATTTAGAGAATTGGATTTTAGAAGTGCTGTATAATTAGTAACTATAATCTGTGCATTAAATGTTATATGTTTTAAAGTGACTTACTAATTTGTGTATGTGTGTGTATATTATTTGTATACAAAATAGCTATAATGTCCAGGTTTTATAGTTTGCTTGTTCTTTTCCATCTCTAAAATCTGGTACATAGTTGCACAGATTGACTTTCTTATAATTAAATACTCAACAGTGTTTGTTTAAATAAGTGGTACTCTGTTGTCCATATTTTAGTTCTTAAAAGGTACTTTGATTTTACTTTCATGAGTTTAATGTGCATTAACATTTTTCCTAATGTAGAAAAATCCAGTTACAATTTTGAAGGAATTGTCTGCTATAAAGTCTCGCTATCAAGCTTTACATAAACGGTTTAAACCAGTTACTGCTGAACAGAAAGATACCAAGAGTCGCATTTGTGTTACTTTGACTAAGACTATGACAATGATACAAGAACTACAAAAGCTAACAGACCTGGAGGTAATGTTTTCATTTTAAAGTTATTTTTTGTTATTGAGAATATATACACCATATATACCAATTCAACATTTCCTCTATGTATAATTTAGGCATATTCTTCAAGTTGTTCAACTATTCTTACCCTCCTTTTCTGAGTTATTTCTTCTCCAATAATATAAATTCGGTGCCTTTGAAGTTTCCAAAATCTTTTGAATTGTTGTTAGTTTGATCCTATATAGATAGATCTTAAAAGAGCATGATGCTCACCAGAAACATGGGGTATTTGGGATAGATGACCCCTTCAGGACCTGTGGTGGGAGTGGTGATACTGAGAGGGTGGAGGGATGGTAGAATAGAAAGGGGGACCAGTTTCAGGGATCTCCATATAACCTCCTCTCTGGGGCACGGACAACAGGGAAGTGAGTGAGGGACACATTGGACAGTGTATGATGTAATAACAATTTGTAAATTATTAAGGGTTCATGGGGGCGGGGGAGCAGGGAGTGAGGGGAAATATGGGGAGCTGGTACTGGGGCCTAATGGAGGGAGGATGTTTTGAGAGTGATGATGGCAACAATTGTGCAAATGTGATCTGCATACAACTGACATGTATTGATCATGATGGGAGTTGTATGAGCCTCCAATAAAATGATTTATTAAAAAAAAGGGGGGGGAGGAGCTTATACGAAAGACTCAAGTAAAAAATATTTGGAAATGAAGATGGCAACCTGGGTACATATATGAAATGTTATAAGTAAGAGCCCCGGGGAAAAAAAGCATGATGCTCCAGGAAGACATTTTTACTACTTAAGATGACTTCAGGGGTATTTTTGTTTTAAGGTCTTAACAGTTTCAGGAGTTCATCGACCTTCAACGAGTCCAGTCTGGAGCTTATGAGAATTTGAAATTCTATGTATTTTCCTCCTTTTGATCAGGATTCTTCTATGGCATAGGTTCCCAAGCTTATTCATCCTACCACCCCCAATTCAGAAAAAAAAAATTCAGTTCCCCCATTAAAAAGGGGTATTATTGCCCATATTCCAGGATAACGTGGTGTATTTCCCACTGTGGGAAACACTGTTCTATGGAATTGTTCATCAGCATGTTTAATAATGGTAGCTAGGCACCATCTAGTTCTCAAGGTTAGGGAAGTAGTTGTTCAAAGAGGTAAATAGCCACTCATTTCATATCCTCCTTGTGTTATGGACTCTCCTCCTGTTGCTTTGTTCAGGTGAATAAAGATCCATTGTAGCCAGAACGGCATCTTGCAAGAGTTTAAGACCCCAGCACTAAGCAAAAACTTGGAGGTAGAACAAAAATGTTAAATTAACTAATAAGTCCCGCAAATGACCTAAATTCCAAACCAAGGACCCAAATCCCATTAGGTGTTTAGTTGTACAGAGACACTTCAAGTTTGTGGATTGAAGTGATCACTGAAGGTTTGGGTGCCAGAGAAATCAGATGGTTCCCAGCTATCAGAAAGAATAGTGTCCAGGGGGTGTAGTCTTAAAACAAGCAGCCATCTAAATGAGACGTCAGCTAAGTCCACAGGGAAAGAACACAGTAGCCTCAGTGATACAAAGATTGCCAATAATAAAATCCAAGCTGAGTGTTTTAATTCTGAACAACTGGTTTGCAGAAGACCATGAATGACAGTAAAAGTCCAAAATCTATTTGCAGGGGCCCCACGCAGATGAAGTTATCATTGATTTCCCCCAGACTATCAACCAGAGATACATACAGTGTTGCTATCAGAGTGCATAGGAAAGTCGATTGCTGCAGACACCTGTAGAAACTCACTGCCATCGAGTCAGTGCCATTTGTCTTCCCTTTTGATTCACCTTCAATTCAGTTTGGCTTTCTTTAGGATTGAGATTTTTCTGTATTTCATTTTGTTGTTGGAGTTTTTGGTATGATTTTCTGTACATGAAATCCAGGTTAGGTGATCCTTAGAGACAGTAACTAGGTTAATGGTTTCTTAGAGTTATGGCAGGGGAGAGTAGAAGGCAATAGGGAGCTAATAAGAAGGGGTATAAGATGAAGACTATGTTCTACAATTGATTGTGACGATTGCTAAAATTTTTTGTATATATTTAAGCCACTGGATTGTGTGGTACATGAATTACATGTCAATGAAACTCTAAAATTAGTTTCTGAGAAAATGGAATTCAGATAGCTCGTCATTTTCAAAACATTTTCTTTCTACTTGGGCCCCTGTTGCAGCCCATTTTGCCCCCTTCCCCATCCTGTCTGCCTCGTGATCCCTTGACAGTTTATAAATTATTATTTTCATGTCTTACACTAACCACTGTCTCCCTTCACCCACTTTTATGTTGTCTGTACCCTTGGTGGGGGGAGGGGTAATGAGCCCCCCTTTCTCCCCTCCACCTTCCCCTTCCCTCCTGGTATCTCTATTCCCATTATTGGTCCCCAGGAGTTTATCTGTCCTGGATTCCCTTTGATGTGAGCTCTTGTCTGTACTAGTGTACAGTTTTGATCTAGCCGTATATGTAAGGTAGCACTGGAGTCATGATAGTGCGGGGGAGGAAGCGTTGAAGAACCACAGGAAGCTGTCTGCTTCATCTGTGGTTCACGGCACCCTGCATCTGTGCTATACTGCGCCTCTTCATTGTGACCCTTCTGTAAGGGGATGTCCAATTATCCACAGAGGGGCTTTGGGTTTCCACTCTGGCCTCCCCCTTATTGACTTCGATATGATTTTTTGCGTGTTTCTTTTGTGTATAAATACAGTTAACACAAATTTTTCCCAATTCAGTTTTTACAGATGTACAACTTATGGCAAACACAATAATTACCTACCCAAACCTTGATTCATGTGATTTTTTTTTCCATCATGGAAAATTGACACTTAGTGCCCTATAAGCAGTTTCCCTGGGGTCCCCAATCCCTTCACTTCTGGCAGCCACTAATAAACTTCGTTCTCTATGCATTTGTCTTTTCTTTTCTTTCTTTTTTTTTTTTTTTTTGTGGGCCTCACTGCCCTCTGGTGGTCGTGCGAGCCATCCAGTGCTGCTCCTGAGAGCCGCCGCTGGATTTGAACCGAGCCTGCGGGCCGTAGTCCTGCACTCAACCACTTACGCCCCCAGGGCTCAGCCCCTGTTCTTTTCATATAAGGGAAATGATACAATATTTGTCCTTTTGTGATTGATTATTTCATTTAGCCTGTCTTCATATTCCATTCACATTGTACCATTATCTTTTACTGGTTGACTAGAATTCTATTGTACCACATTTTAATTGCCCATTCAAGTTGTTTTCCCTTTTTGGTTATTGTAAATAATGCAGTGAGTATTGGTGTAGAAATACCTGTTTGAGTCTCTACTTTGAAACCTTTTGGGTATATACCTAGGAATAGAATTATTGCCCTATACAGTAATCTTATTTTTACTTTTCTGAGTATCATTTTATATTCACATCAGCAATTGCTAAAGATTTCGACTGCAATGATACCTACATTTGACAAATTGGATTTGCTTAGTTTTGAGAATCACTCCGAAAGAGAAATCCTCAGTAACTTGCATTTAGAAATTCATTAGTCAATTTGCTAAACTGATTGAGAGAAATGAGACTTTCTTGATTCTTTATAGCTGACACTCTTTTGTCCTTCTATTTTCAAGTAAGCATGCGGACTTTAGATGGTTAATGAAGAGGTATCTTGTTCTAAATTATGTAGCCACGTCAGAGGAGAAAACTGCTCATACTTATTAATGAAGGACTATAACATGTCTGTTTAGGGTGATGGGAAAGATTAGAAAGATAGTGGTGATGTTTGTATAACATGGTGAACCTAATGAAATTGGTGAGTTATACATTAAAATGGTTGAAAAGGCAATGTTTTGTTGTATTTCATTAACAAGGGGGGAGAAAAGAAAAAATACCATTGTGATATGTGAAGACTTTAAGAGTGAACAACCCCTGTACAAACAGAATAAATCCTGCCCAGGTCTGCACAAAGGCGATGTTTGAGCCCATTGAAATGAGACTTGCCACCTCTGTGTCAATCCAAAAGGGTCTTCTTCTTTTTCTCTGACCCTCTACTTTGCTAGCATGATGTTTCTTCCTATGGACTGGTCCCTCCTGACTACACGTCTAAAGTATGAGAGACAAAGCCACACTATCCTCATTTTTATTTTTTTTATTTTTTCCTGCATCACTGCCCTGGTGGGAATAGGAAGCCCTGCCTTGTTCCTGGAGAGCTGCTGCTGGATTTGAACCGTCAACCTTGTGGACTGCAGTCCTGCACACAACCCCTGTGCCACCAGGGCTCAGCCATTCTTATTTTTAAACCGCATTCTAGGTATACTTTTTACAAAACCAGCTCGCTTGTTTTGGGCAGTCCATAGTTTATTTAATATTTTGTGCCAGTGCCATACTTCCGTATTACACAGGCATTCTTATTTGTTCTTCCTTATTCATTGTCTAGTTTTAGCGTGCATATGAGGCGATTGAAATACCATGGCTTGGGTCAGGTGTACCTCAGTTTTCAAGGAAGCATCTTTACTTTTTATAACTTTAGAGAAATTTCTCCCTATGGATTTTCCCTATGCAATTATGTTGTTGGATTTCATGCTGCTGTAAAGAAAAATCAAGTATTATAAAATCTATATCTGCTTAAGGGCAGATCTGTGAGAACAGTTAAGAAAACCAAAGGTCAGATTTAAGCTGAGATCTCTGAAATTTCTAAAATAATGAAGTTAAAACCAAACCCATAGCCATTAAGCCGTTTCTGACTCATAGCCACACTGTAAGGGGTTTCTGTGCTTTGTAAACTCTTTATGGGAGCAGATAGCCTCAACTTTCTCCCGTGGAATGGCTAGTGGGTTTGAACTACTGACCGTGTGGTTAGCAGCCCAATGCTTACAGACAGTCAACACCAGGGCCCCTAAAAAATCTAAAGCAGCGTTTTTCAACCTGTGGGTCACGATCCCCTTGAGGGTTGAACGACCCTTTCACAGGGGTCGCCCAATTCATAACAATAGCAAAATTATGTACAGTTATGAAGTAGCAATGAAAATAATTTTGATTGGGTAACCAACACATGAGGAACTGTATTAAAGGGTTGCAGCATAAAGAAGGTGAGAACCACTGACCTAATGGGTCTTTAATATTATGAGAGCATGAAGAACAGGATAAGTGTGCTTTTTTTTTTTAAGGTAAGTGAAAGTAAGTCCCTAGGTATTATCTTGCAACAATCCTTATTAATGAGAGTGATTTTTGTTTGGAAGACTAAGAAAATGCATTTTGAGGAGCAGTTGAACAGATAATATTCAATAAGGTGGTGAGAACAGAAAAGGAGGTGGGAGGAAGGGAATGCATACTGATGTTTTCCATTTTCCTTAGTTGATATTAAGTCACTGATGTTTAAGTATACTCAATTACAAAAAAACCACCAAAATAGCAAAAGGTGTAGGAGGGACTAAAACAAACCACAAAACAGAAATATTGCAAAAATGAAGATACATTCAAAATAGACTGTGTGATTGAACATCCCCTTACAGAAAGATCAAAAGGAAGGGATGAGCCAGTCAGGGTGCAGTATAGCACTGATGAAACGCACAACTTTTCTCTAGTTCTTTAATATCACATCCCCCACCCCCCAATGATTATGACCCCAATTCTGCCTTACAAATCTGGCTAGACCAGAGCATGTACACCAGTATATGCTGAAAACACAGGGAATCCAGGACAGATAAACCCCTCAGGACCAATAATGAAAGTAGTTATACCAGGAGGGCAAGAGGAAGGTGGGAGGAGAAAGGGGAAACCAATCACAATGTTCCACATATAATGTCCTCCCAGGTTTGACAGACAACAGAAAAGTGGGTGAAGGAGATAACGGTTAGTAAAAGAAATGGAAAAAAAATTAAAATTACCCAGGGTACACGAGGGGGTAATTGAACCTAGGAGGGGGGAAGTGAGCTGATATCAAGGGCTCAAGTAGAAAGAAAATGTTTTGAAAATGATGATGGTGGGCTGAGCCCCGGTGGCGTAGTGGTTGTGCGCGGGACTGTGGCCCACTGGGATGGAGGTTCGATTCCAGCTCCACAGAGCAAAGGCTGGGCCTCCTACTCCCACCACCTGAGGGCAGTGATGTCCAAAGCAAAACAAAAACAAACAAAAAGAAAATGATGATGGCAGCATATGTGCAAATGTATTTGACACACTGAATGAATGTATGGATTGTGGTAAGAGCTGTAAGAGCCCCCAATAAAATGATTTTTAAAATAACTAAACAAACAAAATTAGGCTGTTTGGTAGTTATTCTTTTATTCCAAACTCTTGTAATAAAAGATGAAAAAAAAATCTTTTCACAAACTTTAGAATGGCTAACTTTAATCCCAGAAAAAATTCCATCAAAGTTTATTAACTAGATGGCCTGAAATCTCTTGAATTATGATCAAAAGGAAAATAAATTTATGAAGAACAAACAAGTATTACCATAATAATCCCATTTCCCTCCTTTATTAAGAGGGATATATGAAGTAAGGTATACAGTTGTTCATTTTACCCATGCCAGTATTTTTTTTTATCAAATATGGGTTTGTTTAGTAGTTGCCCAAGCTGGCTACATATCAAAATCATTTAGATTCTGGAAGTCATTGCCTAGAGCTGGCCTGTCCAATAGTGGCTGTAAACATCAAAATTAAATTTAAACAATTTTATAGTACTTACATTAAAATTTTTATTTCCTTAGAAAATATAGTCTGGATAATTATTTTCAGCATCATGGAAAGTTCTCTTTAGACAGTGCTGCCCTAGAGTCTGATTGTGTAGGTCTGAGTTGTTCCAGATTTGGCAGTCTCTTTAGAGGTGACCCATATAAGCAGATTTGCAGTCACCTGAGTGACTCTTCAGTTTGTAGCTCCTGTGACTTACCCCATATAGTTTTGTCTTAGCAAGTCTATTTGTTGCTGTTCTGTGAAAGTCCCTTCATCCTTCTATTTTTGTTAAAGTTAGCCAGTAGCTTTCTCAGCATGTTTCCTTTTCCTTTTCATCATGAAATAATGTTTTAATATAAAATTAAATATAATCAGAAAAATGTCGTTTCTTTTTTTTATGATTGGAAACCTGTATTTTATTTTATTTTTTTTAATTAAAAATCATTTTATTGGGGGCTCGTAACATCATTTTTCCAATACATAGATAAACATACTGTGACAAGAACCCTCGCACGTCCGCTGCCGTCGTCATTCTCCAAACAAAATGTCAAGTTTCTAAAGTGAAGGAAAAAGATTTTTAAAAGAATGGATTTGGGGCTGAGCCCCAGTGTCGTAGTGGTTGTGCGCGGGACTGCGGCCCACTGGATTGAAGGTTCAAATTCAGCAGCAAGGTTGGGCCTCCTACTCCCACCACCAGAGGGGAGTGATGCCACAAAAACAAACAAACAAACAAACAAAAAGAATGGATTTTAGGGCTGAGCCCCAGTGGCGTGTAAGTGGTTGAGTGGGGGACAGCGGCTCGCGGGTTTGGCAGTTCAAATCCAGAGGCGGCTCTCAGGAGCAACACTGGGTAGTGGCCACGAACACCAGAGGGCAGTGATGCACCCCCAAAAAACAAGGAAACAAACAATGGATTTTAAGGCTCTAGACTTTGAATGATTTTTCTCTTTTCAATAGGCAAAAAATACCTCCAAGCAAAACAAGTTAAAACATTCAACATTATAATTACTATAGGCATTTTTATGTGTGTGTGTGTGGCATCACTGCCCTGGTGGGAGTATAGTATAGGCATTTTTAAGGGGAGTTTCTGACATTGAGGGGCTCGGGTGACCTAGTGGGTTGCATGTTGTGCTCTAACCACAAAGGCAGCAGTTCAAACCCACCAGCTGCTCCTCTGAGAATGCGGCTTTACGCTCCATAAAGACTGTTAGCCTTAGAAACTTAGTTCCACTCTATTCTGTAGGGCCCCTCTGAGTCAGATCAACTCGGTGAGATTAAGCGCTCCTAAATGATTGGAAATTGTAACGAAAATTGATGCCTGTGCTTACTATTTTCTCTTTAAATTCATGATTTGAGCTTTTACTGGGGACACTTTGTCTTTTTTTTAAATCATTTTATTGGGGACTTGTCCAACTCATCATAATCCATACAGACAACCATTGTGTCACGAGCTGTCCATGGGATCAGGTAGCAGGCCTAAAAGAACAAGCAATCATATCATTGTGAATGAGGATTACAGAGTGGCAACCCAAAGCCCATCTGCAGGCAATTGGACATCTTACAGAAGGGTTGCGGGGAGGAGACAAGCCAGTCAGGATGCAGTGTAGCATCAATGAAACATATGATTTCCTCTAGTTCTTTAATGCTTCCCCCTTCCCCCTCCGTCTCCCAACTATCACGAGCCCAGTTATACCGTGCAAATCCAGCTAGGCCAGAGGAGGTACACTGGTACAGACAGGAACTGGAAACACAGAGAATCCAGGACAGATGAACCCCTCAGAACCAATGATTATAGCAATAAGGGGAAGGTAAGGGGAAGATGGGATAGAAAGGGGGAAATGATCACAAGGATCTACATATACTCCCTTCCCTGGGAGATGGAAACAGTAAAGTGGGTGAAGGGAGGCATTGTACAGTGTTAAGACATGACTACTAATTTATAAATTATCAAGGGTTCGTGAGGGGGAAAATGAGCTGATACCAAGGGCTCAAGTAGAAAATGTTTTGAGAATGATGAAGCCAACAAATGAACAAATGTGCTTCTCAGCATGTTTTCCATTGCTGCCTGTCAATGGATGAACTTTCTTCAGATGTGTGATCTCCCTCCCAGACACATGCCTGACGTAAAGTGGTCAACTTTTTCAGCTCCTGATAGGCAAGGGGAATGGATTTTCCTTTAACATGAGTTCAGGAATAGATCTGTAACCCAATGGATTATAGGTCTGCAAGTGGGTAACTTTGAAAGAGGAAAACTTTGTAAGTGGTAATTACGGAGAAGTTCCTTACTGCTGAGAGAAACCTGGGAAGAGTTTCTTTCCTCCTTTTGGATGTTGTGGATAGATGTGGTGCCGACACTGCTGAAGCTATTTTACTTGGGGATAAAGTCACATTAAAGCTATGAGTTAGGGCTGAGCCCCGGTGGCGTAGTGGTTGTGCGCCGGACTGCGGCCCACTGGGACAGAGGTTCAATTCCAGCAGTGGGGCTGGGCCTCCTACTCCCACCACCAGAGAGCAGTGATGCCCAACAACAACAAAAAATCCTATGAGTTATAAGATGGGGGGAAAAAGACCTTACTTTCTGGAGCTGCTGAATACATCAGTTGGAGATTCTGATCTTCTGCTGATGTAACCGAAATCACTCACCCCCTCCTCATTTATTGATAAGATTAAGTTCCAAACACGAGGTCACTCAGCAAAAACTGGTGTAATGGGAAAATGGAAGAGCACAAAATGGAAGGTAACTATATCATTACTTAATTGCCAAATTCCACTGGTGTATTAAGTAGCAAATTACATTGGCACATTACTGCTAAGCCACTGGGAACCATGTCCCAATAAGTTGGCACATGCCTTAGCCATCACAATCAGCACTAATCTTATCTCACCTTTTAGCATTTGTTAATGCCAGACATATGTTGTGAATGCACAAAGTGGTTGGGTTTTTTACTGTTGTCATAAATGCAAAATGTCCAATAAGGAGACAGCTGGGATTGGGTGTCGTAAACTTCCTTCATGCCAGTTTGAAATGGATTTCTATTACTTGTAGCGGAAAGCATCTCGTATTGAGCCTGAGTCTCTACTTCTCTGGGGAAACGTCCAGGCTATTTCTGCTCACAATCTCTCCTGGTGTTCATAAGACTTTGAAAATGTGGAATTCAAACATGATTTCTCAGCAAGTTAGAGTCCTTGTGATATTTAACTTCTTGGTCTTGTTTCTTTAAATTAAACTTCCTTGGAACCTTGAACTTTATTGTACCTTGTACAGATCACCAAATGTTTTCCACCTGCCTTTCCAAATTTGTCATCAAGACATAGTGTGAGCTCATGGAAGCATTTGTTGGTAGGTCGATGTAAATTAAATGAACTTACTAACCTTTAAAAATTTTTGTCGTTTCCTTTTTTAGCTGTCACCATGGACGGAAGAAGAGAGAACTGCAGAAAACCAATTAAAATCTCACGTGGCAAACTTGTAAAGAAATGAATGGACTTGCAAAAGGGAACTGTAAAGGAGATCAATCCCACCGAACTTTAGGAAGGTGTTTTAACCCTTGCTGCCAAGGAAGTATAGAAACTGGGGAGGTTTGGAGTAGGTGGCTAGATACTGACACCTTTCATGAAAGGGGGGCGGATATAAGAAGAAACAGCAGACCTTACATGAATAAAGTTCAGCCAAAAGGATGGAAAGGAATAAAGAGATTTAAAAATTAAATTCCCACTTAGGTTTGTGATTTTAAGCAGGAAAAATCTTTGAAAACTATTTTGCATGTTTCTTTTTGTATAATTGGGATGTATTTTGTAAATACCTTCACCTATTGTATGGAATTTTTTTGTACTAATTGTGAACACGCTTTTAAAATAAAAGATGAAACATTTATATTATGTAGATGTTTTCATTTTTTATAATGCTGATTGCAGTTGTAGTTACATTATTAGTGAGACTGCTGAGTTATACTCCATTAATATGGCCTTTTCAGCCATAAACCCCTTATGCAATATAATTCTGGATTTTATAGGCCTGTACCTATTTTGATGGGTCTTGTTTGCTAACAAATGGGAGTGGGGTGAAATGAAGATCCGACTTTAGAAGAAGGTGTGCATTGGACCATACTCTTTGTTTAATGGTTACCTTATTGTTATGTGTAATAAATGTAAGGAATTATATGCTATGCCTAAAAGGAGAAGGGGGGACAAAACTGCTGTTGGAGAGGCCTGGGGAAAAACTAGGCTGCTTTAAGTTTAGTATGAGGCCAACGCCTACTGACAACATTCCTGCCCATGGCCGTGGGCATAAGTAAGATGCACTCCAGGCATGGAGAACAGGTTATTATATTTTTGTGAAATCTGATTGCAGCATATACTGTGACTCCTACCTAACGGCCTTCATGGGTCTGGTTAGAAGGTAGAGGAAGGTATGGACAGGATCCACGTGGGAGCACCTGAAGAGGATTCGCTGCAATGCCGTCCTGCTGCTTATCCAATGAGCCCATAGAGAATCGGGTGTGAGCTTAGCACTTCCAAGTCCTCTAGCCCCAGCATCTGGTTGACCTCTGCCTGACCTTCAGATTTTGCACTGAACAGTATGCACCACCATGTGAGACATTTCCTCAAATCTCCCTGAGTTTGTGGGACATGGCAACAATTCTTAGACCCCAGAAACTTGAGGGATACACTTCAGGGAGAAGTCGGGGGAAATGGAACTGATCGGCATCTTCCAAGAGTTGGACTTACTCAATCTCCAGCTCCTTAGTACTAGTTTGGTATTAATGATTACCACATCTGCTAAACGCAACATATGATTTGTATTCTGCAAATTCTACTAAGTCAACTTCTGTGTGACAATCACTTTTTCTTTTCTATGCCTGCTAATGTTGAGCGGCACAAACTGTTTCCAAATGGTGCTTTAGAATATCCATGTTGTTTTTCAATACTACCTTTGTTTTCTCCATCCTGTTATTAATAATTGTTCTTAATACATGAAAGTCCATAATAAGGTAGATAATGATAAATGGTGAGAAATTGAAGTCAAAGATTTAAATCCTCTCTGGTAGTTACATATCTGGTATCAAATGGAGGATTAAGAGTGTATAGGAGCTCTGGTGGTATAGTGGCTATCTGTTGGGCTGTAATCTCTGTGGTCAGCAGTTCAAAAACACCTGTAGCTACTAGTGAGAAAGACTGGGCTTGCAACTCCTGCAAAAAAAAAGAAAGTGTAGGGGTGGAGTATAGGCTGTCAAGCAGGAGGCTTCTGTGTGGGCATGGCCTTCCCCTAAGGATTATGGGAGTTCCTGTATTTCTTCCTTGGAGACCGGAGTCAGTCAGTCTCTCCCTCTCTCAGTCCCTGAGACGATGCTCTACTGATATGACCCATGGGGCTATGCCCCGAGAGCTGGAGAAGCCACATGGACTTATCCTGGAGCTGGAAAAGTCACGTAGAGACCCCTGTGAGTGCTGAGATGCTTGCAATGTCGTTGGGTCCAGAAGACTCCCAACCCACTGACCTGTGGTCTTCCTGCATTGGGCATCATTGCATGTGTTTCGTGAGTCTGAAGAGGACTTTATAGATTGGTATCGGACATATGGGCTAATATCGGATTTATGGACTCGATCTGGACTGGGCTAGGCTGTTTTCTCAATGTTCAATTGCTCTTGTGTATAGATCTCTTCCTTATACACATTTCTATGGATTTGTTTCTCTAGTCTACCCAGACTTAACACATCTCAGATCAACAGTCAATGCCTGTGAGAGCACAGCAAAGAGACCAAATGATATATTGTCCTGGAAAAATATGCTGTAAGACTTCTTAAAATTATTACAAAAATGTCACAAAAATTATTACAAAAAATAACTTTTATTGGGGAATAATCCACATATCACACAATTCAACAGTTCAAGCTCACAAGCTCACCATTATAAACTCACCAGCCCTTAAGGGTCCATTGGCAATGAGTTCTTAAAGCAACATACTCAAACCAAGCCTTTTTTTCACGAACTATTGCTCAGTTTTAAGATGATGTCTGGGGATACTTTTTAAGATTTAAATATGATCTCAGGGCAACTGCTTGAGGATTCGTTTAGCCTCCATGGCTCCAGAAAGTCTGGACCCCATGAGAATTTGAAGTCCCCTTTTGTGTGTCCCCTTTTAATTGGATTCCTTCTGTGTTCCCTTTGATCAAAATATTCAGCAATTGTAGCTGGGCACCATCCAATTCTACTGGTCTCATGACAAAGTAGGCAGTTGTTCATGAAGGCAATTAGCCACATACTCCGTGATCTCCTGTACCTGTTGCTCCAGGTAAAGAGAGACTGATGTTTGTGTCTTGGATGACAGGCTTTGAAGACTGTGTGCACTGAATACAGGGATAAACACACTTAAACACTCTGCCATTGCATCGATTCCGACTCCTGGTGATCCTGTAGGGGCGGGATAGAACTGCCTCTGGGTTTCTGATATGGGAGTATAAAGCCTCATTTTCCCCCTGGAAGTGGTTAGCAGTTTCAAACTGCTGACGTGGTGACTAGCTCACTGTGAGCTCCTTTAACTCTGGGACACTTAGCTGCCACTGGTTCTGTCAATTGCCCTCTCACCTGTATAACTCAGTGGCAGTCTACTCACAAGGGTGTGCCACCACCACCTCCTATCCAGATCCAGGATCATAAATAATTCAGTGAAAAAGTATGGTTTTTGTCTATTGCTCACTGAGTTAAGACAAAATTGGTGGTGATTACTTATAATGGCTGGTTGCTCTCCCACTGGTGACACTCTCCGTGAACCCACCGAAGGCATGATGGGGTTTATTTTGGAAATTAACACTGCGATTTAGGTGAGAAAGGGTTTATTCAGTCGTGGCTGCGATAAACTTCTTTTTGGACCCCTAATGGCCAAGAGCCCTGGTGATAGAGAATGGTAGTTTGGGCTGAAACCCACATGGCCAGTAGTTACAAACCACTGCACCTCCCAGGGTCAAAGACCGGGCTTAAGAGTTTGGTCTTGGAGACCCTTGCGGAGGGAGGGGGGTGTCACTATGAGTCAGCAATGAGTTGATGTTGATGTCACAGAGTTTGGCTTTCTGGTTTGGAATAAGTGCCCATAGGCACTCCTCTGTAGGCTTCAACACAGAAACACTCAGCTTCAGTCAGCCTCAATGGGTGAGCACTTAGCTCCAGTTCCATGGCTCAGCAAGCCCAGCTCTCGGCATTAAGTGGAAGCTGACTTCACAAGTCAGTCCCGTGGGCTGGGAAGTCCACCGTGGCTTCTCTGGCTGCTGGTTCCTGCAGGTGCTGCCTCGGATGTCAGAGCTACCTTCCCAGACCCAGTGCACAGGGATCTGGGGGTCCTGATTCCACACACTATCCTCTCACTGGCAGTGGGATTGCTCATTTCTGCTTTTGAGAGGACTTCTTTTATACCAAACAAGATGGCACTCACAACAACTCAATCATTTCCCCCACCTTCTCGTACCTAGGCCCATCAGGAAAAAGGTCTTCTAGTGGGAGTTACAGACTGTGGCTAGAAGAGGCACATCAAATAATTCACTGTTTTGCATTGGTATTCAATGACTTCTTTCTAGATCATTGTTCACTCTCTAGGCTAGACCAAGTGTAAAAAAAGTAGACATTTGCAACAAAACAAGAAGGGAAAATTAAGTACCATGACTTCAATTCTACCTTACAAATCTAGCTAGACCAAAGTATTTATACTGGTACAGATCAGAGCTGGAAACACAGGGAATCCAGGACAGACAACCCCCTCAGGGCCAATAATGAAAGAAGCGCTCACAGGAGGGGAAGGGGAAGGCAAACAGGACCACAATGATTGACATCTAACTCCACCCTAGGGGGACAGACAACAGAAAAGCAGTCAGTTTAAGATATGAAAAAATAATTTATAAATTATCAGGGATTCATGAGGGAGGGAGTGTGGGTGAGGGGAGAAAATGAGCTGATACCAAGGGCTCAAGTAGAAAATGTTTTGAAAATGATGGCAACATATGTACAAATGTGCTTGACATAATCGATGCACGTACGGATTGTGATAAGAGCTGGAAGAGCCACCAATAAAATGATTTCTAAAACTTACAAAGAAAGAAACATGATAAATATTAAGAACAAAGGGAAAACTACCTTAAAATTAATTTGTGTCTGTGCCTCGTACCTTACATTTTAAAACAGATCTTCAACCTGAGATATGTAGAAAGCAAGTACTTTTTTACATTTCCTTTTAGTCCCCATAGCAGCAGCTCAAGTGGGGCCGGCGTTCAAAGTAGTGAGTCTTCCTTAGGTAAGCTTCAAGAACTTTCCAGCTCCCTCCACTCCCAAGGAGAATCGTACCCTTGAGTTTCCAAGGGTGTATTCCACAGTATATGGCCACCCCCCCCAAGGGTTGGTAGGTTGAAACCATTGCCAAGCACCCACCCCACTGCGCCACCAGGGGTCCGAGTAGGTGGGGCAGAAGGCTTAATTAAAAATCTTAGAAACAGGCTGTGTTCCGGTGGCGTAGTGGTTGTGTGCGGGACTGCGGCCCACTGGGTTGGAGGTTCAATTCCAGCTCCACGGAGCAAAGACTGGGCCTCCTACTCCCACCACCTGAGGGCAGTGATGCCCAAAAAAACAAAACAAAACAAAATCTTAGAAACGGACTTCCTGCCAGAGGACGAAGACCTTCAGCGCAAGTCTTCTGCCCAGGGTTTCTAGAAAGGCAGCCACAGAACACCCGCAGCCACAGCTTCGAGCGGAAAAATCGGATTTCCTGGGTCTCCCACCCCAGCAGCGGCAAGACCAGCTCCCAGAGTCCGCGTTTTTTATGACGCACTCCAGGTGGCTCGCGTCTTTGGCGCGTAAAAGTTTGAGATCCGTGGAGCCCCGCCCCCCCGGCGGGTGGCACGCAATAAACGCCCAGCGCCGCCGCCCGCGCCCCACGCCAGCCGCAGGTGCGCCAGCCCGCAGCCGCGAGCGGCCGAGTCTCGCGCGTGCCCCCGAGCCGCGGGAACGGAGCGCACGCCGCTCCCCTTCCCCACCCGTAGCGCCTGGCGCGCATGCGCGACGCGCCGCCCGGCTCGGCCGCGCCCACAGCTGCCCTGGTTACCGTTGGGGTGGGCGAGTTCCTCGCGGCGATTTGTGCGCCTGAGAGCCGCGCCGCCGAGCTCCAGCGGCGGTTCGCGACGCGCGCGCCCGCGTCCCGTGTGCCGAGGCTCCCCGGCCGCCTCTGGCGGGCGCCCGAGTCGGGAGGCAGGAGCCTCGGCCCCCCGCTCGCTCTCGCCTAGCGCTCCGGGGCAGGCGCGCGGATAAAGATGGCGAAGTGGGGGTAGCCGGCCCCCAGCCCGGAGCGATGGGGCGCGCAGGTGGGACGGTCTGCGGGGCCTCCTGAGGTGGGCGCCGGGCTTTTCTCCGCGGCTGCTCTGAGCTGGCGACCTCGAGCCGGTTCCTCGTAGGTCAGACCCCGGACCCCGCGGGTCGGCGCGGGCCCCGCCGAGAGCCGGAGGCGATGGATGAGCAGAGCGTGGAGGTGAGAGGGGTGTGGGGGGGAGGGGGGGTCGAGCGGGTGGGGGCTGCGTCGCCCCCTGCCGTCCGTTGCGCGGTCTGTGGGGCCGTGTGCCTCGGCCTTGGACCTCCCTGGGCTCGGGCGCCCTCCCCCTCCCCCTCCCCCGGCCGCGCTCGAGTGGGCTGGCCGGTGCGGAGGGGCGGTGCTGGCGCCGCGGCCCGCGGGGAGCCTGAGGCTCGGGGCTTTGCTGCAGTCAGGTGGTGCGGCTGCGGGATGCCTTGGCACAGCCCTGCAGGGGCCTGGCAGCCGACCGCCCGGGCAGACCCAAACTGCAGCTTCGGTAGCCCCGTCGCCGGTTCGAGCTGGCTGGGCCCCGTTCAAACGTCCATCCAGATCCTCCTCCGAAGGCGTCACCCCCCGTTTGCAGACGCCTCTGCCCTGGGTTGGATGAGCTGACACGTTCGCCCCGTCCCTTCTGACTGCTGTTTCTAGAAGGAACTTGCGTTCCCATGTGCTTCTTCCATCTGAGCTGGGCTTTCAACGGTTCGGCTCTATGAAAAAGCCTCAAGGGCAAAACCGTCATGGCTCAAGCGTGGCGTAGGCAGGACTCGCTGCTCGTCGTCGGAACGCTAACATAATAGAGCCTGGCTTCTTGGTAAGGGCAGCCGTGCCGCCTGAGACGAGGTCCCCCCACCGCCTCGTCGTCCACCCGCAGCCAATTACAGTCTCTGCCCCGCGCAGGTTTTTTCGGGCTCCGCAGAGAGTCATGATTAGATTCCTGAGTCGCTTTCTTGTTACTACCTCCTGCGAAAGGGATCTAAAGGGTTTGTAAACTTGCCTTGGTTTTATAGCGGTTTCCTTACCTTGAAATGGAGTCAAAATAAACGCGCCCCCCCCCCAAAGAACAAAACCAAAATATAATTACAGTACATTTCGATGCCCTCTCGTCTTACAGCTTGTCAGGTTAGTCCCTATATTGATTCATCTGAGAGGATAAAACTCTTCAGTCTATATTACTTTTTTTTTCCAGTCTATATTTTTCTCCCATCAAAATTCTCCATCAGGTTAGAATCTCAGGCTCAAATAAGTAGCTAGTTGGTTGCAGCATCAGGCAGAAATCCATATTTCTCCATTCTGAATTGGTATCTTTCTGGAACTGTACACTGCCAGAAAGCTGTTTCTTTTTTACATCAAGGAAGCAATTGATATCTCTTGGTAAGTTGCAGAAAGTGTTTATATTGTGCATACAGACCACTATTTTCTGGCATCTTTTGATAGAATTAAACCATTCAAGAAATAGAGAAATGATCAGGGCATGCCTAACTGCCATTGTTTAATTAATCATTAATGTTTGGACATGGCTGATGGCCAGAATTTTGCCATTACAATTTGCCATGAAATTATCTATGCATAATTTGCATTTCAGGTCTGCCTTAGAGTAGAACTATTGTGAAGTTCACCCCCTACAGGCAGCATTTTAAGTGTGCCTTTTGATTTTGATTCAGTAGTCTAATTTGGTGGACCGTCCATCTTTTTTTTTTAGTAGTATTTTTAGTGGTATTGCTTCTTAATGGACTTTACATCCTTTATTGTCAGAGCATTGCTGAGGTTTTCCGATGTTTCATTTGTATGGAGAAGTTGAGGGATGCACGCCTGTGTCCTCATTGTTCCAAACTTTGTTGTTTCAGCTGTATCAGGGTAAGTTATGTTTCTTTTTTCATATGCATTTAATATGTGTAAGATATATCTTAAAGATTAACCGTTTCTTGTTTATTTTTCATTTTATATCTGTTTCAAGATTTTTTTTTAATGGAACATTTCTTCAAAAGAACCTAGTCAATGCATATTGCTAGCACTACAGAGATGAATAAACATCAAGTGATAAGGTAGCCATGAAATATTTGAAAATACCTAGGTACTCCTGCCTGGAACGAAAGATCACTATGATTTTAATATATTTACATTATTAAATAAACTGAATGTTTTATAAAGATTGATGGTTTGAGTGTACCTGAGGCATCTCAGAAGAAATACTTGGTGACTTATTTCCAGAAAATCAACCACTGAAAACACTGAAACCTAATTCTTCTCTGATCACCATGGTTGGAATTGATTAGATGGCAACTGGTTTGGTTTGGCTCACACACTCTTCATTTCTGCCGCTACCATCGTAATAGGGACATTTTCTTTATCAGTCCTTGCCGCCTTTTTCATTTTCCTCATTGGTAGCACTTTGTATAACGATCGCCTTTTTTACCCCAGCCATTAAAAAAAAAAGTAGGCATAA